>CANIUD010000740.1:0-71676 GCA_947470075.1 Closterium sp. Yama58-4
CCCCATTCTCCCTCTTTCCATCACCCCGCCCCATTCTCCCGCTTTCCATCACCCCGCCCCATTCTCCCACTTTCCATCACCCCGCCCCATTCTCCCGCTTTCCATCACCCCGCCCAATTCTCCCTCTTTCCATCACCCCGCCCCATTCTCCCGCTTTCCATCACCCCGCCCCATTCTCCCGCTTTCCATCACCCCACTCCATTCTCCCGCTTTCCATCACCCCGCCCAATTCTCCCGCTTTCCATCACCCCGCCCATTCTCTGATTTCCATCACCCGCCCCATTCTCCCGCTTTCCATCACCCCGCCCCATTCTCCCGCTTTCCATCACCCCTCCCCATTCTCCCTCTTTCCATCACCCCGCCCCATTCTCCCGCTTTCCATTCATCCCGCCCCATTCTCCCTCTTTCCATCACCCCGTACCATTTCCCGCTTTCCATCACCCCGCCCCATTCTCCCTCTTTCCATCACCCCGCCCCATTCTCCCGCTTTCCATCATCCCGCCCCATTCTCCCGCTTTCCATCACCCCACTCCATTCTCCCGCTTCTCTATCACCCCACCCCATTCTCCCTCTTTCCATCACCCTGCCCCATTCTCCCGCTTTCCATCACCCCGTCCCATTCTCCCGCTTTCCATCACCCCGCCCCATTCTCCCTCTTTCCATCACCCTATCCCATTCTCCCTCTATCCATCACCCCGCCCCATTCTCCCGCTTTCCATTCACCCCGCCCCATTCTCCCGCTTCCTAACACCCCGCCTCCTTCTCTGCTTTCATCACCCCGCCTCATTCTCCCTCTTTCCATCACCCCGCCCCATTCTCCTGCTTTCCATCACCCCGCCCCATTCTCCCGCTTTCCATCACCCCGCCCCATTCTCCCGCTTCGATCACCCCGCCCCATTCTCCCTCTTTCCATCACCCCGCCCCATTCTCCCGCTTTTCATCACCCCGCCCCATTCTCCTGCTTTCCATCACCCCGCCCCATTCTCCCTCTTTCCATCACCCTGCCCCATTTTCCCGATTTCCATCAACCCCGCCCCATTCTCCCGATTTCCATCACCCCGCCCCATTCTCCCGCTTTCCATCACCCGCCCCATTCTCCCGCTTTCCATGACCCCGCCCCATTCTCCCGCTTTCCATCACCCCACCCCATTCTCCCTCTTTCCATCACCCGCCCCATTCTCCGCTTTTCCATCACCTCGCCCTATTCTCCCGCTTTCCATCACCCCGCCCAATTCTCCCGCTTTCCATCACCCCGCCCCATTCTCCCTCTTTCCATCACCCCGCCCCATTCTCCCACTTTCCATCACCCCGCCCCATTCTCCCCGCTTTCAATCACCCCGCCCCATTCTCCCGCTTTTCATCACCCCGCCCCATTCTCCCTCTTTCCATCACCCCGCCCCATTCTCCCTCTTTCCATCACCCCGCCCCATTCTCCCGCTTTCCATCACCCCGCCCCATTCTCCCACTTTCCATCACCCCGCCCCATTCTCCCGCTCTCCATCACCCCGCCCCATTCTCCCTCTTTCCATCACCCCGCCCCATTCTCCCGCTTTCCATCACCCTGCCCCATTCTCCCGCTTTCCATCACCCCGCTTGAGGGCATGAGTGCATGAGGACATGAGGGCATGAGGGCATGAGGGCGTGAGGGCATGAGGGCATGAGGGCATGAGGGCATGAGGGCATGAGGGCATGAGGGCATGAGTGCATGAGGGCATGAGGGCATGAGGGCTTGAGCGCTTGAGGGCATGAGGGCATGAAGGCATGAGGGCATGAGGGTGTGAGGGCATGAGGGCATGAGGGCATGATGGCGTGAGGGCATAAGGGCATGAGAGCACGAGGGCGTGAGGGCATGAGGGGCGGAGGGCATAATGGCGTGAGGGCATAAGTGCATGAGGGCATGAGGGCATGAGGGCATGAGGGCATGAGGGCATGAGGGCATGAGGGCGTGAGGGCATGAGAGCATAGGGGCATGAGGGCATGAGGGCATGAGGGGATGAGGGCATGAGGGCATGAGGGCATGAGGGAGTTAGGGCATGAGGGCATGAGGGTATGAGGGCATGAGGGCGTGAGGGCATGAAGGCATGAGGGCATGAGGGCATGATGGCGTGAGGGCATGAGTGCATGAGGGCATGAGGGCATGAGGGGATGAGGGCATGAGGGCATGAGGGCATGAGGGCATGAGGGCGTGAGGGCGTGAGGGCATGAGGGCATGAGGGCATAAGGGCATGAGGGCATGAGGGCATGAGGGCATGAGGGCATGAGGGCGTGAGGGCATGAGGGCATGAGGGCATGAGGGCGTGAGGGCATGAGGGCATGAGGGCATGAGGGCATGAGGGCGTGAGGGCATGAGGGCGTGAGGGCATGAGGGCATGAGGGCATGAGGGCATGAGGGCGTGAGGGCATGAGTGCATGAGGGCATGAGGGCATGAGTGCATGAGTGCATGAGTACATGAGGGCAGGAGGGAATGAGGGCATGAGGACATGAGGGCATGAGGGCATGAGGGCGTGAGGGCATGAGGGCGTGAGGGCATGAGGGCATGAGGGCATGAGGGCATGAGGGCATGAGGGCATGAGGGCTAGAAGGCATGAGGGAATGAGGGCATGAGGGCATGATAGCATGAGGGCGTGAGAGCATGAGGGCATGAGGGCATGAGGGCATGAGGGCGTGAGGGCATGAGGGCATGAGGGCATGAGGGCATGAGGGCATGAGGGGATGAGGGCATGAGGGCATGAGGGCATGAGGGCATGAGGGCGTGAGGGCATGAGGGCATGAGGGCGTGAGGGCATGACAGCATGAGTGCATGAGGGCAGAGGGCATGATGGTGTGAGGGCATGAGTGCATGAGGGCATGAGGGCATGAGGGCATGAGGGCATGAGGGCATGAGTGCATGAGGGCATGAGGGCATGAGGGCGTGAGGGCATGAGGGCATAAGGGCATGAGGGCATGAGGGCATGAGGGCATGAGAGCATGAGGGCATGAGGGCATGATGGCGTGAGGGCATGAGTGCATGAGGGCATGAGGGCATGAGGGATCAGGGCATGAGGGCATGAGTGCATGAGGGCATGAGGGCATGAGTGCATGAGTGCATGAGTACATGAGGGCAGGAGGGCATGAGGGCATGAGGGCATGAGGGCATGAGGGCATGAGGGCGTGAGGGCGTGAGGGCATGAGGGCATGAGGGCATGAGGGCGTGAGGGCATCACGGCAAGAGTGCTTGAGGGCATGAGGGCATGATGGCGTGAGGGCATGAGTGCATGAGTGCATGAGGGCATGAGGGCATGAGGGCATGAGGGCATGAGTGCATGAGGGCATGAGGGCATGAGGGCGTGAGGGCATGAGGGCATGAGGGCATGAGGGCGTGAGGGCATGAGGGCATGAGGGCATGAGGGCATGAGGGCATGAGGGCGTGAGGGCGTGAGGGCATGAGGGCATGAGGGCATGAGGGCGTGAGGGCATCACGGCATGAATGCTTGAGGGCATGAGGGCATGAGGGCATGAGGGCATAAGGGCATGAGGGCATGAGGGCATGAGGGCATAAGGGCATGAGGGCGTGAGGGCATGAGGGCATGAGGGCATGAGGGCGAGGGGGCATGAGGGCGTGAGGGCATGAGGGCGTGAGGGCGTGAGGGCATGAGGGCATGAGGGCGTGAGGGCATGAGGGCATGAGGGCATGAGGGCATGAGGGCATGAGGGGATGAGGGCATGAGGGCATGAGGGCATGAGGGCGTGAGGGCATGAGGGCATGAGGGCGTGAGGGCATGAGGGCATGAGTGCATGAGGGCATGAGGGCATGAGGGCATGAGGGCATGAGGGCGTGAGGGCATGAGGGCATGAGGGCATGAGTGCATGAGGGCATGAGGGCATGATGGCGTGAGAACATTGTCTCGGAATGGCGTGGAATGGCCCGGAATTATCTCCCAAGTGCGGAGAGTCACTACACACCGGGAGTGGACTACGGAGGAGTGCACAGGGTTGTGCAAGTGATCGTAGCGCTCTGCTAGCGTTCTTACTGCTTGCTATGTTCACTGAGAAGTTTGGCAAGAATTCCACTAAGGAAAGAAACAACTTGCATTAACAAAGTTGATAGGAAAAGAATAGAGTACAACAATGAGGCATGCAGAACAAAAGACTAGAATGGCATGGAACTCCTCGCAAGAGCGAACTCTGCCAGCGCAGCAGAAGCGCGGCTCGCCAACGCTGCAGAAGAGTAGTCTGCCAGCGTTGCACCGCACGCGGTCTGCCAGCACTGCAGTCGCAGGTGACTATCTGCAATCGCAGGTAACTTTCTACGGTCGCAGGTTGTCTATCTGCGCAGATGTGCGCACCTACCAAGTAGGTGCAGGTTGGCGGTTTCACCGTCAGGCACATTGCGCAGGTGCCAGGTAGAAAACGTGTCGTCGGTTTTGCCAGGTGCGCGCCGTCGACCACGTGATGCCGTTCCGCAGGTAGAACTTCGCCAAAATCTCCTGGGCGAATGTTCGCACGCCTTCGCAGAGTTTCGCGCAACTCTGCAGCTTCGGTCGATCAGCTCGACTCTGCACAGTCGAACAGCATTCGCTGTGCTGAGCTTCTCGACCAGAACTCTTCGACCAGAGTTCTTCGACCAGCGCTCTTCGACAGGAGACCGTCGCGCAGAGACCGTCGACCCGAGCTCATCGCGCAGAGCTCGTCTACCAGATTCCGTCGAGCAGAGCCTGCTCGACCGCAACTTCCGCCGAACTGCAGAAGCCCATTTCGTCGACCGCTAAGGCGTGAACTTCCCGTCTACAGCGAGATCAGCTACGCTCAAGCGAGGGCGGGGCCATTTCCTTCGACACTCCCCTGCCGCGCTCACGCTTGGGCACCCCACACACAAGGTCCACCCAGAACCCAGAGGGATAGAATACAAGGAGAAACTCCTTCTACGTGCACCCAACTCATAGCACGTAGTTCACCGCACCAGCCGTGCAGAAGGGCATGGCACCTACTGCTGCACCTCGTCATCCCCGTCGCCCACGTCGGCCAGACGCACTTGGCCGATTGCGACGGAGCACCGGTTGAAAGCCGGAAAATGCAGCGCCTTCGTCAGAAAATCCGCCGGCTGCTCGGAGGTCGGGATGTACTGCAGAGCAATTTTCCCGCGCTTCACCATCTGCTGCAGCCATGCGTAGCGTCGCTCCATGTGCTTGAGGTTGCCCTTGAGCCCCAAGCCTTCAGCGACTTTGATTGCCGACTGGTTGTCCACGTGCAGAACAGTCGGCTTCCTTGGGTCGAGCAGGCGGAATTCTGCAAGGAGGAAGCGCAGACGGCGAGCCTCCTTGCCAGCTTCGTGGCCGCGACGTACTCTGATTCGGTCGACGAAAGCGTTGCGCACTTGATGCGCTGGCTCGACCACGAAACTGCTGCTCCTCCGAAGATGAAAATGTAGCCGCCCGTGCTCGTCCGATTCTGCTTGTCGCCAGCGTCGTCTGCATCTGCATAGCCGACCAGAACCAGCGACTCTGGTCCGCCGCCGAACTCCAGAGCGGCGTCACGAGTTTCAGCGAGGTAGTGCAGACAGCGATCGACCTCACGCCAGTGGTTGTCGCTCCGCACAGTCAGGCCGGATCCGAGCTTGCTGCAAGCGAAGGCAATGTCGGGCCTCGTCTGGTAGCCGCGAACTGCAGCGAGCCGACCTTCTGCCGGTATTCTGCTTCCTCGCGCGACTGGAACTCCTCGTCGTCGAACACCAGCTCTGCGTAGGCGTCGACGGAGACCGGCGTCTTCGGCACCCGCCCGGTCTGCTCCTCGTCGATGAAACGCCGACGCAGCTTATCGACGTACGACTGCTGGTGCAGCCACAGCTTCCGCGTTGAACGATCGCGCACGATTTCCAGCCCGAGATACTTCTCGACCGGGCTGATTTCGCGCAGCTCGAAGGCGGCCTCCAGCAGCTCTTTCAGCTCCTTCAGCATCACAGTGCTGCTGCTTGCGGCGAGCAGATCGTCGACGTAGACGAGCACCCAGCACGCCACTCCGTCGTCGCCGATCTTGAAGTACAGCGCCTCGTCGACCTGGCTCTTCTGCCAGCCAGCGCCCGTCAGCACCGCGTCGAGCGCCGAGTACCACAGCAGCGGACTCTGCTTCAGCCCGTACAAGCTCTTCAGCAGCTTGCAGACGCGACCGGTTCCGTCGTTGTAGTAGTCGGGCTGATACATGTAGAGGACGCGATCCAGCTTACTCTGCAGAAACGCATTCTTCATGTCGAGCTGCATCAGGTGCAGATCGAGCACAGCTACAATGCTGAGAAAGATTCGCAGAATCACGTAGCTCCCCACCGGCGCGTACGTTTCTTCGTAATATGCGCCGTAGACCTGCGTAAAGCCTTTCACCACCAGACGCGCCTTCTCGCGAGCGACCGTATCGTCGACATGGTACTTCGTTGTGAGCACCCAGCGGTTCTTCATGATGTTGACACCGCGCGGACGTTCAACAAGCTGCCATGTTCCGTTGGAGATGAGGCTCTTGATTTCCTCGTCCATGGCGGCTTTCACGGCGTCGCCCTTCCAGCTTGCTAACGCCTCCTTCACCGTCATGTTGGCGATGTCCCAGCGATGGTCTGGATCGGCGTGCATGTCGGGGTCGAGCTCGGGCAGAACGGCGTCGTCCTGCGCGTCGTTGAGCAGAGTGCTGTAGGAGGTCGGTGGCAGACAAGCGTGGAAACTCAGCTTCTCCGGTGGCTTGCCGATGTTGGAGCGGGCAGACCGTCGCAGTTTCGCCTCTTCAAGCGGGACTTCTACCACGTCGCTGTCGTCGGACTGCTCCCCTGTCGACAGCTCCCCTTCACCGCCGCCGCCGGCCGCACCGACGACTTCCACCACGTCGTCGCTCGACGAGTCGTCATCGAACTGCTCCCCTGTCGGCAGCTCGTTTGCCGCCTGCTCCCCCACGATCGGCCTCGCTGCCGACGGCTCCCCTAAAGCTGGCGCCTCTGCTAATGGCTCCTCTGAAGTCGGCTTCGACACAGACAGCTTCTGAGTCATCCGCGCCCCTGTCGTCTGCCGCTGCCCATCGCTGACCTTTTCTGCGTCACATCGGCCACCGGCGATGCAACCGGTCGGCGCCGCAGGCGACGCACCAAGTCTCCCCTCATCGCCGGCGGCCGACGAGGAGCCCCGCACAAGGGTGTCGTCGACGGGCGGGGGAGGGGAGGGCGACGGAGTCGCCGATGGGGAAACAGTGGGAAGGGGGACTTCGACGACGTCCTCGTCATCATGCTCGCCACCGTCAGCGAGCAACGGGGGCATCGTCGAGGAGGGATCTGGCGGCGGGGCAGACGACGTCCTCGTCGACGCCGGCCCGTACTCCATCTTCCACTTCTCCATCGACAGGTTTTCGTAGAAGATCGCTTCGACCGTCGTGACGACTTTGTTGTCTGTCAGATCGAGCACCTCCCAGCCCTTGCTCTCTGGCGACACTCCGAGATGAAGACCCCAGCGGGCCTTCGGCGCCAGCTTCCCGCCGCGCTGCTGCTCGGGGACCATGAACTGCACCATGCAGCCCCAGACGCGCGCCAGGGTCAAATCCGGCTTCGATCCGAAGAGCAGCTCGTGCGGCGTCGTCCCCTTCGGCAGAGAAGCACGTTCGAGGCAGTTGCGCACCCACACGGCCTGTCGCAGAGCGAGGTGCCACCAATGATGCTTCACGCCCATGTGCAGAAGCATCGTCCGCACGGCTTCGACCACCATACGCATCTCCCGCTCCGCCATTCCGTTCTGCTGGGGGGTATAGGGGCAAGTCAAATTGTGGAGGATTCCCTTATCCTCGACGAGGTCGGTGAAGGCGCGACCGAGGAACTCCCCTCCGCGGTCCGAGCGCAACTTCTTCACCGTCTTCGACGTCTGCCGCTCCACCTCCTTCAGCCATTTTTCGAAGACGACCAGCACGTCGCTCTTCTTCGCGATCGGCCTCACCCACACGTAGCGCGTCTTCCTGTCCTTCAAAAGCAGGAAGTAGAGGCTGCCATCGTTGGCGGCCACTCGAAACGGCCCGCAGAGGTCGATGTGCACCACATCGAGCGCGTTCTTGGCGTCCGACCCTTGGTCGGGGAAGGTGTGCCGTCAAAGCTTGCCGCCGACGCAGGAGGCACACGGCAGATCATCTGCGGTCGACTTCTTGATGTCCAGACCGGTGGCGACCTCATGCTTCGCCGAGCTCTTGATCGTGTCGATGCCGACGTGCGCAAGGCGAGCGTGCAGCTGGCCCGGGGTAGACTTCGTCGCCGACGCGATCGTCCGCAGAGCCACAACCTCCGTCGAAGTCGCCGTCGACTTCGTCGAGCAGAGTCGCAGGTCCGTGCAGAGTACTCTGCCAGAGTAGCGTGAACGACCGAGGACACCGCCGGCCGAAGACACCAGCAGCGTCTCCGCGCCATCGCCCTGGAACTTCACGCCGTTCTCCTTGAGCTGGCCAGCAGACAGCAGGTTCGCGTGCACACCCGGAACGTAGAGTACGTCGGGGACGAGAATCTGCTTCCCCGTCTCCCCTTGCAGAGCGACGGTGCCTCGGCCCTCGACGGTCTGCAGCGCCCCGTTGAAGCCACGCACATGCTTGACATCGCCGCGAGGCTTCATCTCGACGAACGCCTCCTTCGTCCCCATCAGATGGTGGGAGCAGCCGCTGTCAAGGAGCACGACCGTCGGATTCGCCTCCACAGCAGCAGCGACCGCCTGAAATTCCTCGCCAGCCTCTAGCGCCAGGGAAATCGTCGGCTCCACCACGCTGACCATCGAGCACGAGGTCTCCTCGCCACGAGCCTCCTTGCCGCCAGAGGAGTCAGCATCCTTCGTCGAAGACGTCTTCGACGGCTGCTTCTCCTTGCGCGGCTGGTTGTCCCGACGACGTCGTCCACCTTCGCCCTTCTTGCGGTTGGCGTCCCGGTCGTCATCAGACTCGTCTCGATCGGGGCAGTCGTACGAGAGATGAGCGGGAGCATCGCAGATGTAGCAACGCCGTCCTTCTCGACGCGAGCCACTGCCGCCGCGATCTCCTCCTTTCGCCGATTTTCCGCGGTCGACGCCCTCCGTCGATTTCGCATTCGATGACTTCCCGCCACCGCCTCCGGTAGACTTTCCACGTTGCCCCTGCTGGCGTCCCTGCTTCGCCGGGGCGACGTAGTTGGCCTGCGGAAGCAGTTCTGCGGACCTCTCGGACTCCTGCATAAACTCGTCGTTGATGATCTGGCTCGACAGCGTGTCCTCGTTGAGCGTTTCACGCGCGCCAGGCATCGCCAACATTCGACGCAACAAATTGTAGCCCGTCGGCAGACCCTTGAGGACGTGCGTAATGTAGGAAGCTGTAGAGTAGCTGACGCCAGCCATCCGCAGCTCGGCCAAAATCCGCCGAGCACGGTTGCAGTACTCGGTTGCAGACTCCTGGTCGCCCATCTTGATGTTCGTCAATTTCTGCTCCAGCTGGCCGATGTAGAGGTCGTCGGTCGATTTGTAGGTGCGCATGATGTACTGCCACGCTTGGTAGCCAGCATCCACCCGAAATCTGCACGACTTCAATGCGACTTGCACCAGCGGCGAGCAGCACCTCGAAATGACCATAAAGGTCAGAAGCTGAGCTGCGCGAAATTCCGACCAGAGCTCGACCTCCTCCTCGTCCGGCGCCAACACGTCTCCGTCGACGAACCTCTTCAATCCGGCGATCTCCAGCTGCGGTTCGATAGACTTTGTCCACGTAATCAAGTCGTGCCGACCTTCGAGCGGCTTCGGCACAACGATCTTGTCCGGCGAGAATTTAAAGTAGCCATACGATGGCGCAATTCCTCCATCTCGACCAGCCGACGCATGAATCGCCGAAGTCGGCTCGACTCCACTCCGCTCAGGAGAACGTCGTCGACCGTCGCTGTTGCCATTCAAGCTTCCTGCTGCTGCTGAACGCTGAGCGCGCGCCTGCACTCCGCCGGTGCCGCCATCGGCTGCCCAAATCACTCCACGTGTCATCCTCGTGCCTCCGTCGCTGCCGACTTGGTTACCACCGTCGACCTGGTCGTCGACGCCACCTTCGTTGCGTGCCGGTCGGGGAGTGGCGGGCAGTCCATCCGCCTCAGTACGGATCGTTGGGTGCTCGCGCGCCCACTGCACGCGGGTTCCAAAGAGCATAACCTCCAAGGTTGCTCCGCCGTACTCGCCAGCTGCGTGGCGTGCCCGAACATCATCTAACCGCGCCTGCAGGGTATCCTCTACGCCTGCAGCGACCTCCTCCTGGTCGACCATGGCGGACTAGATAGTTGCCGGCCTACTACAACTTAGGTAATGAACGCAGAAGTCGGCTATCTGAAGGTTCTAACGCGGGGCCGTCCACGCTCACCGCACCATGCGGAGAGTCACTACACAAGTGGACTACGGAGGAGTGCACGGGGTTGTGCAAGTGATCGTAGCGCTCTGCTAGCGTTCTTACTGCTTGCTATGTTCACTGAGAAGTTTGGCAAGAATTCCACTAAGGAAAGAAACAACTTGCATTAACAAAGTTGATAGGAAAAGAATAGAGTACAACAATGAGGCATGCAGAACAAAAGACTAGAATGGCATGGAACTCCTCGCAAGAGCGAACTCTGCCAGCGCAGCAGAAGCGCGGCTCGCCAACGCTGCAGAAGAGTAGTCTGCCAGCGTTGCACCGCACGCGGTCTGCCAGCACTGCAGTCGCAGGTGACTATCTGCAATCGCAGGTAACTTTCTACGGTCGCAGGTTGTCTATCTGCGCAGATGTGCGCACCTACCAAGTAGGTGCAGGTTGGCGGTTTCACCGTCAGGCACATTGCGCAGGTGCCAGGTAGAAAACGTGTCGTCGGTTTTGCCAGGTGCGCGCCGTCGACCACGTGATGCCGTTCCGCAGGTAGAACTTCGCCAAAATCTCCTGGGCGAATGTTCGCACGCCTTCGCAGAGTTTCGCGCAACTCTGCAGCTTCGGTCGATCAGCTCGACTCTGCACAGTCGAACAGCATTCGCTGTGCTGAGCTTCTCGACCAGAACTCTTCGACCAGAGTTCTTCGACCAGCGCTCTTCGACAGGAGACCGTCGCGCAGAGACCGTCGACCCGAGCTCATCGCGCAGAGCTCGTCTACCAGATTCCGTCGAGCAGAGCCTGCTCGACCGCAACTTCCGCCGAACTGCAGAAGCCCATTTCGTCGACCACTAAGGCGCGAACTTCCCGTCTACAGCGAGATCAGCTACGCTCAAGCGAGGGCATGGCCATATCCTTCGACACCAAGGGCTACAGGTGTCGTCCTGGGAGGGTATGGGTGCGCTGACCCACTAATGAAACATTCCCATTTAGCCCAGTTGGTTAGCGAACTGGACATGGTGGAGAAGTGGGGTAGACGACCCGGGTTCGATTCCAGCTGTTGGCAGATTTCCCGTGCCCTAGTGGTGGGCCTTCCTAGTGAGGGGAGTGTTGGAAATGGACACTGGAATGGCTCGAAGTTGTCTCCCAAGGGCTACAGGTGTCGTCCTGGGAGGGTATGGGTGCGCTGACCCACAAATGAAACATGCCTTTTTAGCCCAGTTGGTTAGCAAACTGGACAGCCATAAGTGCATGAGGGCATGAGGGCATGAGGGGATGAGGGCATGAGCGCATGACGGCATGAGGGCATGAGGGCATGAGGGCATGAGGGCATGAGGGCGTGAGGGCATGAGGGCATGAGGGCATGAGGGCGTGAGGGCATGAGGGCATGAGGGCATGAGGGCATGAGGGCGTGAGGGCGTGAGGGCGTGAGGGCATGAGGGCATGAGGGCATGAGGGCATGAGGGCGTGAGGGCATGAGTGCATGAGGGCATGAGGGCATGAGTGCATGAGTGCATGAGTACATGAGGGCAGGAGGGCATGAGGGCATGAGGGCATGAGGGCATGAGGGCGTGAGGGCGTGAGGGCATGAGGGCATGAGGGCATGAGGGCATGAGGGCATGAGGGCATGAGGGCATGAGGGCATGAGGGCATGAGGGCATGAGGGCGTGAGGGCGTGAGGGCATGAGGGCATGAGGGCATGAGGGCGTGAGGGCATGAGGGCATGAGGGCATAAGGGCATGAGGGCATGAGGGCATGAGGGCATGATGGCGTGAGGGCATGAGTGCATGAGGGCATGAGGGATTGAGGGCATGAGGGCATCAGGGCATGAGTGCATGAGGGCATGAGGGCATGAGGGCGTGAGGGCATGAGGGCATGAGGGCATGAGGGCATGAGGGCATGAGGGCATGAGAGCATGAGGGCATGAGGGCATGAGGGCATGAAGGCATGAGGGCATATTGAGTGCATGATGGATGAGGGCATGAGGGCATGAGTGCATGAGGGCATGAGGGGATGAGGGCATGAGGGCGTGAGGGCATGAGGGCGTGAGGGCATGAGGGCGTGAGGGCATGAGGGCATGAGGGCGTGAGGGCATGAGGGCGTGAGGGCATGAGGGCATGAGGGCATGAGGGCATGAGGGCATGAGAGCATGAGGGCATGATGGCGTGAGGGCATGAGTGCATGAGGGCATGAGGGATTGAGGGCATGAGGGCATCAGGGCATGAGTGCATGAGGGCATGAGGGCATGAGGGCGTGAGGGCATGAGGGCATGAGGGCATGAGGGCATGAGGGCATGAGGGCATGAGAGCATGAGGGCATGAGGGCATGAGGGCGTGAGGGCATGAGTGAATGAGGGCTTGAGTGCATGAGGGATGAGGGCATGAGGGCATGATTGCATGAGGGCATGAGGGGATGAGGGCATGAGGGCATGAGGGCATGAGGGCGTGAGGGCATGAGGGCGTGAGGGCATGAGGGCATGAGGGCATGAGGGCATGAGGGCGTGAGGGCATGAGGGCATGAGGGCATGAGGGCATGATGGCGTGAGGGCATGAGTGCATGAGGGCATGAGGGCATAAGGGCGTGAGGGCATGAGGGCATGAGGGCATGAGGGCATGAGGGCATGAGGGCGTGAGGGCGTGAGGGCATGAGGGCGTGAGGGCATGAGGGCATGAGGGCGTGAGGGCATGAGGGCATGAGGGCATGAGGGCATGAGGGCGTGAGGGCATGAGGGCATGAGGGCATGAGGGGCATAAGGGCGTGAGGGCATGAGGGCATGAGGGCATGAGGGCATGAGGGCATGAGGGCGTGAGGGCGTGAGGGCATGAGGGCATGAGGGCATGAGGGCATGAGGGCGTGAGGGCATGAGGGCATGAGGGCATGAGGGCATGAGGGCATGAGTGCATTAGTACATGAGGGCATGAGGGCATAACGGCATGAGGACATGAGGGCATGAGGGCATGAGGTCCTGAGGGCATGAGGTCGTGAGGGCATGAGGGCATGAGGGCATGAGGGCATGAGGGCATGAGGGCGTGAGGGCATGAGGGCATGAGGGCATGAGGGCATGAGGGCATGAGGGCGTGAGGGCATGAGGGCATGAGGGCGTGAGGGCATGAGGGCGGCACGAGGGCATGAGGGCATGAGGGCATGAGGGCATGAGGGCATGAGGGCGTGAGGGCATGAGGGCATAAGGGCATGAGGGCATGAGGGCATGAGGGGATGAGGGCATGAGGGCATGAAGGCATGAGGGCGTGAGGGCATGAGGGCATGAGGGCGTGAGGGCATGAGGGCATGAGTGCATGAGTGCATGAGGGCATGAGGGCGTGAGGGCATGAGGGCATGAGGGCATGAGGGCATGAGGGCATGAGGGCGTGAGGGCGTGAGGGCATGAGGGCATGAGGGCATGAGGGCATGAAGGCATGAGGGCATGAGGGCATGAGGGCGTGAGGGCATGAGGGCATGAGGGCATGAGGGCGTGAGGGCATGAGGGCATGAGTGCATGAGGGCATGAGGGCATGAGGGCATGAGGGCATGAGGGCATGAGGGCGTGAGGGCATGAGGGCATGAGGGCGTGAGGGCATGAGGGCATGAGGGCATGAGGGCATGAGGGCATGAGGGCGTGAGGGCATGAGGGCATGAGGGCATGAGGGCATGAGTGCATGAGTGCATGAGTACATGAGGGCAGGAGGGCATGAGGGCATGAGGGCATGAGGGCATGAGGGCATGAGGTCCTGAGGGCATGAGGGCGTGAGGGCATGAGGGCATGAGGGCATGAGGGCATGAGGGCATGAGGGCATGAGGGCGTGAGGGCATGAGGGCATGAGGGCATGAGGGCATGAGGGCATGAGGGCATGAGGGCGTGAGGGCATGAGGGCATGAGGGCATGAGGGGATGAGGGCATGAGGGCATGAGGGGATGAGGGCATGAGGGCATGAGGGCATGAGGGCATGAGGGCGTGAGGGCGTGAGGGCATGAGGGCATGTAGGCGTGAGGGCATAACGGCATGAGTGCTTGAGGGCATGAGGGCATGATGGCGTGAGGGCATGAGGGCATGAGGGCATGAGGGCATGAGGGGATGAGGGCATGAGGGCATGAGGGCATGAGGGCGTGAGGGCATGAGGGCATGAGGGCATGAGGGCATGAGGGCATGAGGGCATGAGGGCGTGAGGGCATGAGGGCATGAGGGCATGAGGGCGTGAGGGCATGAGGGCATAAGGGCATGAGGGCATGAGGGCATGAGGGGATGAGGGCATGAGGGCATGAGGGCATGAGGGCGTGAGGGCATGAGGGCATGAGGGCATGAGGGCATAAGGGCATGAGGGCATGAGGGCATGAGGGCGTGAGGGCATGAGGGCATGAGGGCATGAGGGCATGAGGGCATGAGGGCATGAGGGGATGAGGGCATGAGGGCATGAGGGCGTGAGGGCATGAGGGCATGAGGGCATGAGGGCGTGAGGGCATGAGGGCGTGAGGGCATGAGTGCATGAGGGCATGAGGGCATGAGTGCATGAGTGCATGAGTACATGAACATGAGCGCAGGAGGGCATGAGGGCATGAGGGCATGAGGGCATGAGGGCATGAAGGCATGAGGGCATGAGGGCATGAGGGCATGAGGGCGTGAGGGCATGAGGGCATGAGGGCATGAGGGCATGAGGGGATGAGGGCATGAGGGCATGAGGGCATGAGGGCATGAGGGCGTGAGGGCATGAGGGCCTGATGGCATGAGGGCATGAGGGCATGAGGGCATGAGGGCGTGAGGGCATGAGGGCATGAGGGCATGAGGGCGTGAGGGCATGAGGGCATGAGGGCATGAGGGCATGAGGGCATGAGGGCATGAGGGCGTGAGGGCATGAGGGCATGAGGGCATGAGGGCATGAGGGCATGAGGGCGTGAGGGCATGAGGGCATGAGGGCATGAGGGCATGAGGGCATGAGGGCATGAGGGCGTGAGGGCATGAGTGCATGATGTTATAGATTAAGGATCGAGTCTATGAAGAATAGGTGCCCAAATAACTCAAAATCGTTGGCTTAGAATTCTGGACAGAAACCGCGACTTCACAAAAAACGTCGTCGGTTAAAATTGCACCGTTAGAATTGTCTCAAACTCGAGTATGTTGTAGCCTGTAACCAGGGCTATCTTTCCCAATTTGAATCGTATCAAATGGTGGAGTAAATCTCGAGTTATGATTTTCGGCGCACTAGGGGGTAAGCTGCCTCATGCTTAACTCAATCACAATAGTGTCACAAAGATCCACAAGAGACACACACAAGAGAGTTAGGGTAGGACTAAACCAGGTAGGAGGGAAGAGGAGGACGAGAGGGAAGGTCCCAAGGAGTCCCCAACCAAAGGAAACCCCATGCCACACAATTCCCTTCTCCATAGGCAACCCCACTTTCACTTTTGTCACTTTCCCAACTCATGCCATCCACCTCAACCCACTTGGCCACACTTGCCAACCTGGTTTGGCTGCTCCCAACCACATAGCAGCAAACTACAGTGATGGGTTCGAATTCCCAACCCCAAAAGTCTGTACCCCATATTGAGCAAACCCCACAACTTCCAAAGTCACCGCAACTCAAGTACAGAAAGCATACGAACTCCAATGTTCGTAACTTTCTTGATATTGCTCCGATTGCGACGATTCTTGGTTCGTCGGAAAGCTCTCGAGCAGAGACTTCACTTCAGATATCTGCTCAAGCCAAATAGAAGTCACACACACTCAGGAAATCCAAACCGCACAAAACATAAATTCTTGCACACGCTCACACCACACATGCAACGCACGAACATATGATGGGAGGCAGACAGACGTGAATGCATATGATTGCATCACACAACAAACTCCCCCTCTGGCTGCCAACCATCATCCCACATGCCATAGCTCAAGCATGCACCCTCAATGCACACTCATCCCAGCAAGCTTCATGCCCTTCCAATGCTCAGGTTCTGCCAGGCGCTTGGTGAGAATGTCAGCCGCCTGCTGCTGAGTCTTCACAAGCTCCAGTCGCACCTCCTTATCCAGGAGCCTCCTTGTCCAATGCCACTTGGGCCTGATGTGCTTGGTCAGCCCATGAAGACAAGCATTCTTGGCCAGCTTCACCGTTGACTCGTTGTCACAAAAAATCACAGTTGGCTCCTTCTGACCGACACCAATCTCCTCCAACAAACGCCTCAGCCACACCACCTCCTTTGCCCCATGATGCAGGGCCATGTACTCGGTCTCACACGAGGACAGCCCCACCTCGTTCTGCTTCTTGCTGCGCCAGCTCACTGCACCTCCTCCAAAGAGGCACACATAGCCTCCAATGCTGGTGCCATCCGCCTTCACAGAGTTGAAGCTGGCGTCGGTGTAGCAAGTCAAGCGCATCTCCCCCTTGCCCAAATCAGCAGCACCCCGCTGCTGCCTTTGCCTCACGGCACTGTACTCCAAGCCCACAGATGCCGTTGCACTCACATAGCGGACCAATCGCTTGGCCGCTTCCAGCTGCTCATGACTGGGACGTGAAACCACACTTGCAAGCCTGGATGTAGCAAACGCAATGTCAAGCTGCGTGTGGCTGGCCGCATAGTTCAACGCCCCGACTATTGAAAGGAACAGCTTCCTCTCACTCTCTCCCACCACCTCCTCATCAGCACAGGGCTCCACAGTGAACCCCGAAGGTAGTGGGGTGGCTGGCTTCCCTCCATCTTGCAGCCCATACTTCTCGGCCAGCCCCTCACAGTACTTCCTCTGGTGCAACCTCAACACTCCCTTGTCAAGGTCCCTCTCCACATGCATCCCAAGGTAGTACTTCACATCTCCCATCTTGGAACACTTGAACTGCATCTCCAGCATCTCCTCCACACGTTCAATCATTGCAGACGACTCTGAGAAGAGCAGGATGTCGTCCACGTACACCAGGAGCATGAGGAACTGCTCCTTCTCTTGCAGCAGGAACAGGCTGTGGTCGCACTCACTCTTCTTGAATCCCCCAGCCAGCAGTGTCTCCTCCAGCTTGTGGTACCATGCGCGAGGAGCCTGCTTCAGGCCATAGATGGCCTTCTTCAGCCTGCACACCCTGCCGCTCCCATCGTCCAACCCCTCAGGCTGCAGCATGTACAGCTCCTCCAGAATGATCCCATTGAGGAAGGCAGTGATGATGTCCATCTGCTTGATCCTCCATCCGCGGTTTGCAGCCATTGCCAACATTGTCCTCAGTGTAGTCCCTTTCCCCACAGGAGCAAAGATGTCGTCAAAATCCTTGCCCTTTGTTTGCTGGAACCCCTTAGCCACAAGTCTTGACTTGTAGCGGGTCAGCTCCCCATCAGGTCCGTACTTGTGCCTGAAGATCAGCTTGGAAGAAATGGCCTTCTTCCCAGGAGGCAGCTCACACAGCTCCCACGTCTCGTTCTCCAGTAGAGAGTCGTACTCCTCCTTCACACTCTGCTTCCACTTCTCAGCATCGGGCCCACTCAAGGCCTCGGTAAGCGTCTTGGGCTCGGGGACGGCTGCCCAGTAGCAGTGCGCTATCTCCTCCTCATCACACTGCTCAGCCACACTCCCAGCCCGCACCACCTTTGGCTTCCCAAAGCTCGGATAGGTCAGCCGGTTAGGAGGGCGCACATCCCTCCTAGGACGGTCAGCCGCACGTTGCTGCTGCTGCTGCTGCGGCTGCTGCTGCTGCTGCTGCTGCTGGTGCTGCTGCTGCTGCTCCTCCACCTCAGGTTCTTCTCCATCCTCAGTCACCCCAGAGATCTCCTCCCCCGACACGGAGACCTCCACCTGCCTTGAAGGCCGCTGCACCTCATCGGCCTCAATGATCAGCGGTGTCGTAGGAAGCTTCTGCTGCTGCTGCTTCCACTCCTTGTAGTACAGGGACTCGAGGAACTTCACATCCCTCGACACAGTCAGCTGCTGGCTGGTCAAGTCCCAAATCAACCAGCCCTTGTGATCCTTTGCAAGTCCCAAGTGCACACCCCATCTCCCAGAAGCTTCCAACTTTCCCCTCTTCTCCTTTGGCACATGAAACACCACCATGCAGCCGTAGGCTCTCAGCATGTTGACTGCTGGTGCACTCCCATACCACTTGGTGTAGGGGATCCACTGCTTGTCCCCCACAGTCGCCAGCACCCGGTTCTTCACAACGACAACCTGCCGTAGTGCTGTCACCCAAAACGGATCCGGCAGCCCTGCACGCCCAAGTAGAGTGCGGGCACCTTCCTGCAGGGTCCGGTTGAACCGCTCAGCTAGCCACTCC
The DNA here is from genome assembly GCA_947470075.1 of Closterium sp. Yama58-4. NCBI lineage: Eukaryota > Viridiplantae > Streptophyta > Zygnematophyceae > Desmidiales > Closteriaceae > Closterium > Closterium sp. Yama58-4. The sequence goes on from CANIUD010000740.1 coordinate 18,544, forward strand.
GTTCTGCTGCGGGTTGTAGGGCACTGTGAGCTGATGCTGAATGCCCTTCTTCTTCAGCACCGCCTCAAAATCAGCGCCAATGAACTCTCCCCCATTGTCCGTGCGGATCACCTTCACCTTGTGTCCGCTCTCCCTTTGAGCTCTCGGCATCCACTCCTTGAGAACAGCCGCTGCCACATCCCCCTTCGTCTTGAGAGGGTACACCCACACCGCACGCGTGTGGTCGTCCACGATGGTCAGGAAATAGCGGCTGCCCGAGAGCGAAGTGGCCCTCGTGGGGCCCACCACATCCATGTGCACAAGTGCGAGTGGCGCCTTGGCTGGTCCCGTGCTGCTGCTGAAGGGAAACTTCGTGAATTTCGTCTCAAGGCATGTAGGGCAGCTCCCTACCTCCTTTGCAGCCCCTTTCACCTCCAATCCCTTCAAGCTCCCATCCTTAGCCAACTTCTGCAGCATCGGTGTGTTAATGTGGCACAACCTCTCGTTCCACGTCTCCCAATCGGCCTCACCACTCCCGGACGAAGCCTTTGCCCATGCAGCTGTTGCATCCACACCTGCAAGCACCTCACCATGAGGCTTCCGTGGCTCCTGCACCTTCTTGACTGCATCCAGGGCCCTAGCAGTTGGTGCAGTCACCTCTCCTCCCGCAGTTGCCTTAGCCGCTGCCGCTGCCTTTGCCGTTGCTGGTGGTTTCCCATTCCAAGGGATGATGGGCAGCTGCCACAGGTCCTTGATGCAGCTGCTCTTCTCCTCCAAATCCCACAGCAGCAACTTCCCAAGTTTCGCACGGCAGCGTGTTGGGCCGAATGTAACTTTGGCCTTGCTTTTCTGCAGTCGGCGCACAGAGAGGAGGTTAGCGGATAAACCTTCAACTAGCAGGACATTCCCAAGTCCCACAAGTCCCCCATTGGCTCCCATCACCTTGGCATTCCCAACACCAATCACAGGGAGCAAAGCACCTGAAGCGGCAGCCACAAACTTGATCTTCCCAGGGGGTTTCACCTCATCAAGCAAATCTGCCCGCGGAGTCATGTGACTCGTGCAACCTGAATCGATCACCCAGTGAGTGAGGGGGTGCATCACAACCTTCCCAACCGAACCCACATCATCCTCACTCCCTTTCACTTCCTCAACCATGAGGAACAGCCCAGGGTCAGCTTTACCTTGTGCACCATCACCTTGTGCACCTGAACCTTGCACAGCACCACCTCGTGCGCGTTCACCACTTGGCGGCTTCATGCCTGGAGGCGCCCATCCTTCAGGCCGGCTGAAACACTTGAACCACGGGTGTCCAGCCTTCTTGCAGTACCAGCACGCACCCTCCATTCGGGTGCTCCCCCTGCCACCAGAGCTTCCATGCCCCTCGTTGTAGTCACCTCGGCCTCTTCCTCTGCCAAAGCCTCTCCCACAGCCTCGGCCTCTCCCTCCCCCTCTTCCTCTGCTGCCTCCTGCAGCTCCATACCCCTCAGCAGTTTTGTTGGCAGCACCACCTCCCGTGTGGCACCTGCGGAAGTCCTCCTGCAGGATCTGCTGCCGTAGCCATTCAGGCGTCCATTTATCCTGCTGAACGTTGAGGGTAGGGACGAGGTTGTCCCATGAGTTGTCGAGCACCGAGATGATCTTGGTGCACTGCTGCATCTTAGATACCTTGCTGCCCGCCGCTGCCATCCTCGCATAGGTGTCCTTGATCTTGTCAAGCACCGGCTTCACATCGTCTCCCGGCTTCATGGAGAGGGCAGCCAGCTCCTTCTCCAATACGATCACCATCGGCAGCGTGTTGGGTTGTACCACGTCGCGTAGCAGCTTCCACGCCTTCGGTCCGGATTTGTCCAGCTCCACCAAATACTTGATGTGCTGGAACATGTCATTGTTGACTGATTGTAGAATCAGGTCGTACAGCACCGCGCTCCGCTCAATCCATCGGTCGCGAGCATCTCCCTCCTCCGTTGCCGGAGGGTCTTCACACTTCAGTAGAATCCCGCGACTTCACAAGAAACGTCGTCGGCTAAAATTGCACCGTTAGAATTGTCTCAAACTCGAGTATGTTGTAGCCTGTAACCAGGGCTATCTTTCCCAATTTGAATCGTATCAAATGGTGGAGTAAATCTCGAGTTATGATTTTCGGCGCACTAGGGGGTAAGCTGCCACAAGCTTAACTCAATCACAATAGTGTCACAAAGATCCACAAGAGACACACACAAGAGAGTTAGGGTAGGACTAAAGCAGGTAGGAGGGAAGAGGAGGACGAGAGGGAAGGTCCCAAGGAGTCCCCAACCAAAGGAAACCCCATGCCACACAATTCCCTTCTCCATAGGCAACCCCACTTTCACTTTTGTCACTTTCCCAACTCATGCCATCCACCTCAACCCACTTGGCCACACTTGCCAACCTGGTTTGGCTGCTCCCAAGCACATGGCAGCAAACTACAGTGATGGGTTCGAATTCCCAACCCCAAAAGTCACCGCAACCAAAGTACAGAAAGCATACGAACTCCAATGTTCGTAACTTTCTTGATATTGCTCCGATTGCGACGATTCTTGGTTCGTCGGAAAGCTCTCGAGCAGAGACTTCACTTCAGATATCTGCTCAAGCCAAATAGAAGTCACACACACTCAGGAAATCCAAACCGCACAAAACATAAATTCTTGCACACGCTCACACCACACATGCAACGCACGAACATATGATGGGAGGCAGACAGACGTGAATGCATATGATTGCATCACACAACAGGCATGAGGGCATGAGGGCGTGAGGGCATGAGGGCGTGAGGGCATGAGGGCATGAGGGCATGAGGGCGTGAGGGCATGAGGGCATGAGGGCATGAGGGCGTGAGGGCATGAGGGCATGAGGGCATGAGGGCATGAAGGCATGAGGGCATGAGGGCATGAGGGCATGAGGGCATGAGGGCGTGAGGGCATGAGGGCATGAGGGCGTGAGGGCATGAGGGCGTGAGGGCATGAGGGCATGAGGGCATGAGGGCATGAGGGCATGAGGGCGTGAGGGCGTGAGGGCATGAGGGCATGAGGGCATGAGGGCATGAGGGCATGAGGGCGTGAGGGCATGAGGGCATGAGGGGATGAGGGCATGAGGGCATGAGGGCATGAGGGGATGAGGGCATGAGGGCATGAGGGCGTGAGGGCATGAGGGCATGAGGGCATGAGGGCATGAGGGGATGAGGGCATGAGGGCATGAGGGCATGAGGGCATGAGGGCATGAGGGCGTGAGGGCATGAGGGCATGAGGGCATGAGGGCGTGAGGGCATGAGGGCATGAGGGCATGAGGGCATGAGGGCATGAGGGCGTGAGGGCATGAGGGCATGAGGGCATGAGGGCATGAGGGCATGAGGGCATGAGGGCATGAGTGCATGAGGGCATGAGGGCATGAGTGCATGAGTGCATGAGTACATGAGGGCAGGAGGGCATGAGGGCATGAGGGCATAAGGGCATGAGGGCATGAGGGCATGAGGGCATGAGGGCATGAGGGCATGAGAACGTCAGGGCATGAGGGCATGAGGGCGTCAGGGCATGAGGGCATGAGTGAATGAAGGCATGAGGGCATGAGGGCATGAGGGCATGAGGGCATGAGGGCATGAGGGCATGAGGGCGTGAGGGCATGAGGGCATGAGGGCATGAGGGCATGAGGGGATGAGGGCATGAGGGCATGAGGGCATGAGGGCATGAGGGCATGAGGGCGTGAGGGCATGAGGGCATGAGGGCATGAGGGCGTGAGGGCATGAGGGCATGAGGGCATGAAGGCATGAGGGCATGAGGGCGTGAGGGCATGAGGGCATGAGGGCATGAGGGCATGAGGGCATGAGGGCATGAGGGCATGAGTGCATGAGGGCATGAGGGCATGAGTGCATGAGTGCATGAGTACATGAGGGCAGGAGGGCATGAGGGCATGAGGGCATAAGGGCATGAGGGCATGAGGGCATGAGGGGATGAGGGCATGAGGGCATGAGAACGTGAGGGCATGAGGGCATGAGGGCGTGAGGGCATGAGGGCATGAGTGCATGAGGGCATGAGGGCATGAGGGCATGAGGGCGTGAGGGCATGAAGGCATGAGGGCATGAGGGCATGAGGGCATGAGGGCATGAGGGCGTGAGGGCATGAGGGCATGAGGGCATGAGGGCATGAGGGCATGAGGGCATGAGGGCATGAGGGGATGAGGGCATGAGGGCATGAGGGCGTGAGGGCATGAGGGCATGAGGGCATGAGGGCGTGAGGGCATGAGGGCGTGAGGGCATGAGTGCATGAGGGCATGAGGGCATGAGTGCATGAGTGCATGAGTACATGAACATGAGCGCAGGAGGGCATGAGGACATGAGGGCATGAGGGCATGAGGGCGTGAGGGCATGAGGGCATGAGGGCATGAGGGCGTGAGGGCATGAGGGCATGAGTGCATGAGGGCATGAGGGCATGAGGGCATGAGGGCATGAGGGCATGAGGGCGTGAGGGCATGAGGGCATGAGGGCATGAGGGCGTGAGGGCATGAGGGCATGAGGGCATGAGGGCATGAGGGCATGAGGGCGTGAGGGCATGAGGGCATGAGGGCATGAGGGCATGAGTGCATGAGTGCATGAGTACATAAGGGCGGGAGGGCATGAGGGCATGAGGGCATGAGGGCATAAGGGCATGAGGGCATGAGGGCATGAGGGGATGAGGGCATGAGGGCATGAGGGCATGAGGGCGTGAGGGCATGAGGGCATGAGGGCGTGAGGGCATGAGGGCATGAGTGCATGAGGGCATGAGGGCATGAGGGCATGAGGGCGTGAGGGCATGAAGGCATGAGGGCATGAGGGCATGAGGGCATGAGGGCGTGAGGGCATGAGGGCATGAGGGCATGAGGGCATGAGGGCATGAGGGCATGAGGGCATGAGGGGATGAGGGCATGAGGGCATGAGGGCATGAGGGCGTGAGGGCATGAGGGCATGAGGGCATGAGGGCGTGAGGGCATGAGGGCGTGAGGGCATGAGTGCATGAGGGCATGAGGGCATGAGTGCATGAGTGCATGAGTACATGAACATGAGCGCAGGATGGCATGAGGACATGAGGGCATGAGGGCATGATGGCATGATGGCATGATGGCATGATGGCATGAGGGCGTGAGGGCATGAGGGCATGAGGGCATGAGGGCATGAGGGGATGAGGGCATGAGGGCATGAGGGCATGAGGGCGTGAGGGCATGAGGGCATGAGGGCATGAGGGCATGAGGGCGTGAGGGCATGAGGGCATGAGGGCGTGAGGGCATGAGGGCGTGAGGGCATGAGGGCGTGAGGGCATGAGGGCATGAGGGCGTGAGGGCATGAGTGCATGAGGGCATGAGGGCATGAGTGCATGAGTGCATGAGTACATGAACATGAGCGCAGGAGGGCATGAGGGCATGAGGGCATGAGGGCATGAGGGCATGAGGGCGTGAGGGCATGAGGGCATGAGGGCGTGAGGGCATGAGGGCATGAGGGCATGAGGGCATGAGGGCATGAGGGCATGAGGGCGTGAGGGCGTGAGGGCATGAGGGCATGAGGTCGTGGGGGCATGAGGGCATGAGGGCGTAAGGGCATGAGGGCGTGAGGGCAGAGGGCGTGAGGGCATGGGGGCATGAGGGCGTCAGGGCATGAGTGCATGAGGGCATGAGGGCATGAGTGCATGAGTGCATGAGTACATGAGGGCAGAAGGGCATGAGAGCATGAGGACATAAGGGCATGAGGGCATGAGGGCGTGAGGGCATGAGGGCGTGAGGGCATGAGGGCATGAGGGCATGAGGGCATGAGGGCGTGAGGGCATGAGGGCGTGAGGGCATGAGGGCATGAGGGCATGAGGGCATGAGGGCATGAGGGCATGAGGGCGTGAGGGCGTGAGGGCATGAGGGGATGAGGGCATGAGGGCATGAGGGCATGAGGGCATGAGGGCATGAGGGTGTGAGGGCATGAGGGCATGAGGGCATGAGGGCGTGAGGGCATGACGGCACGAGTGCATGAGGGCATGATGGCGTGAGGGCATGAGTGCATGAGGACCTGAGGGCATGAGGGCATGAGGGCGTGAGGGCATGAGGGCATGAGGGCATGAGGGCATGAGGGCGTGAGGGCATGAGGGCATGAGGGCATGAGGGCATGAGGGCATGAGGGCATGAGGGCATGAGGGGATGAGGGCATGAGGGCATGAGGGCATGAGGGCGTGAGGGCATGAGGGCATGAGGGCATGAGGGCGTGAGGGCATGAGGGCATGAGGGCGTGAGGGCATGAGGGCATGAGGGCATGAAGGCATGAGGGCGTGAGGGCATGAGGGCATGAGGGCATGAGGGCATGAGGGCATGAGGGCATGAGGGCATGAGGGGATGAGGGCATGAGGGCATGAGGGCGTGAGGGCATGAGGGCATGAGGGCATGAGGGCGTGAGGGCATGAGGGCGTGAGGGCATGAGTGCATGAGGGCATGAGGGCATGAGTGCATGAGTGCATGAGTACATGAACATGAGCGCAGGAGGGCATGAGGGCATGAGGGCATGAGGGCATGAGGGCATGAGGGCGTGAGGGCATGAGGGCATGAGGGCGTGAGGGCATGAGGGCATGAGGGCATGAGGGCATGAGGGCATGAGGGCATGAGGGCATGAGGGCGTGAGGGCGTGAGGGCATGAGGGCATGAGGGCGTGAGGGCATGAGGGCATGAGGGCGTGAGGGCATGAGGGCGTGAGGGCATGAGGGCGTGAGGGCATGAGGGCATGAGGGCGTGAGGGCATGAGTGCATGAGGGCATGAGGGCATGAGTGCATGAGTGCATGAGTACATGAGGGCAGAAGGGCATGAGAGCATGAGGACATAAAGGCATGAGGGCGTGAGGGCATGAGGGCGTGAGGGCATGAGGGCATGAGGGCATGAGGGCATGAGGGCGTGAGGGCATGAGGGCGTGAGGGCATGAGGGCATGAGGGCATGAGGGCATGAGGGCATGAGGGCATGAGGGCGTGAGGGCGTGAGGGCATGAGGGCATGAGGGGATGAGGGCATGAGGGCATGAGGGCATGAGGGCATGAGGGCATAAGGGCGTGAGGGCATGAGGGCATGAGGGCATGAGGGCGTGAGGGCATGAGGGCATGAGTGCATGAGGGCATGATGGCGTGAGGGCATGAGTGCATGAGGGCATGAGGGCATGAGGGCATGAGGGCGTGAGGGCATGAGGGCATGAGGGCAAGCGGGCATGAGGGCGTGAGGGCGTGAGGGCATGAGGGCATGAGGGCATGAGGGCATGAGGGCATGAGGGCATGAGGGCATGAGGGGATGAGGGCATGAGGGCATGAGGGCATGAGGGCGTGAGGGCATGAGGGCATGAGGGCATGAGGGCGTGAGGGCATGAGGGCATGAGGGCGTGAGGGCATGAGGGCATGAGGGCATGAAGGCATGAGGGTGTGATGGCATGAGGGCATGAGGGCATGAGGGCATGAGGGCATGAGGGGATGAGGGCATGAGGGCATGAGGGCATGAGGGCATGAGGGCATGAGGGCGTGAGGGCATGAGGGCATGAGGGCATGAGTGCATGAGGGCATGAGGGCATGATGGCGTGAGGGCATGAGTGCATGAGGGCATGAGGGCATGAGGGGATGAGGGCATGAGGGCATGAGGGCATGAGGGCATGAGGGCATGAGGGCATGAGGGCGTGAGGGCATGAGGGCATGAGGGCATGAGGGCATGAGGGCATGAGGGCATGAGGGCGTGAGGGAATTAGGCCATGAGGACTTGAGGGAGTGAGGGCATGAGGGCATGAGGTCATGAGGGCAGGAGGGCGTGAGGCCATGAGGGCGTGAGGGCATGAGGGCATGAGGGCATGAGGGCATGAGGGCGTGAGGGCATGAGGGCATGAGGGCATGAGGGGATGAGGGCATGAGGGGATGAGGGCATGAGGGCATGAGGGCATGAGGGGATGAGGGCATGAGGGCATGAGGGCATGAGGGCGTGAGGGCATGAGGGCATGAGGGCATGAGGGCGTGAGGGCATGAGGGCATGAGGGCATGAGGGCATGAGGGCGTGAGGGCATGAGGGCATGAGGGCATGAGGGCATGAGGGGATGAGGGCATGAGGGCATGAGGGCATTGTTGGATGCACGTCATTTTGAGTGCATGTCATCCTAACGTCCTGCCGAGTGCTCGTGCTATTCATGCGTGCATTGTTTGCATGAGCATATGTCATTGTGCATGGCTGTTGGATATTATCATCTCTGTGTTTTCTCCAAGTCTAAATGCTTGATCATGCAGGAGAAATCCAGAGCTTTCCAACGATACCAAGATCGCCTTATTCCGACCAAGATCGCCCAAGTTACAAGATTTCCAAGACTTGGATTTCTTATTACCTTTTGGGGTTATATCTAATTTGGGCGATTATTGGGACATGACTATAAAGGGATCTTTGGTTGGGTGGTTAGGAAGGCAACTTTGACTTTTGGATTGGGGTGGCTAGAAGTTTCTAGCATGGGTTGCAAATGTTGCAACACCTAGGCAAAATCCAACTAGATTGGATTTTGCATGTGACACCTCAAGGACCTCATGATGAGGGTTGCATCCTTGCTGCTAGGAAGGTTCTTACCATCCTTCCCTAGCTCTTGGAGAACCCCTTCCCTCTCATGGTTCTCTTGGAGGTCCCCAACTCCAACTTTCTATGCTTCATGCTTGTACTTCCTCCATCATTCTAGTCATGCAGCAGCTTGACGTTTTCACATGGTTCTCACTCTCTAGACCATCTTTCTAAGTGATTCAAATTGGAGATGGTAGCTAAGCCTAAGGCGCAACATCCTACTGAGCGGATTTGCGTTTAGTTGAGTAATCAGTTCGGTAGCTTCTCGAAGTGACGGATCCTGTACAACAAGTGGTATCAGAGCGGGTAGTCGACTTTGAGACGACGAATCGTCGTGAATTCTCAACCAATGTTGACGAGTGAGACCGTTTTCTAGTAGCTCTTCTCGCGAACGTTTGATTGGTGGTCAAATCGCGTTCTAATTCGAAGTATCTAGTTCGCGACGGCGTTTTTCGTAAAGTCGAAAGTTCTGGCAGAATTCTCTCCAAACAATTTCTCAAGTTTCCACCGTTCATAAGGCCTCAATATGACTGGAACGGACTCCAGAGGTGCTAATGGCGAGATGGCTGGAGCTAGAGAGGCTGGAGAGCAGGAGAGAGCTGCTGGTGGTGGAGTGGGGACTCACCAACCAGCCAACCCTACGCTACCCTCGACTTCTTCGACATCTCCAACAACCGTGGATCCCGTGAAGGCGTTCTCTATTGAGAAATTCATGGGGGAGGACTATGAGCATTGGAGCTTCCTCATGAGGCTGATGTACACCCAATACAAGCTATTGGATCTGGTGGAGGGGAAGGAGAAGATGCCGGAGGCCGCGGAGCTGAAAGGAGCGTGGATGAAGCGATCGTTCGACGCGTACATGCTCATGGTGCAAGCGGTTGGCGGACGACAACTTGACCACATCAAGGACCTCTTGGGTGATCCAGAGTGTGGCCCCAAGGCTTGGAGGAAGCTTCTGGATGTGCACTCACCGACACACGCTACCGGCATCGTGCTACTCGCGCGGCGGCTGCGCGACATCAAGTTCGTTGATGGAGAGCCGATGCAACCGGTGTTGGACGAGATGCGCGACATCTTCACGAAGCTCCAAGGCGGCGGTGTGGTGTACCCGGAGCTCGTGCAGTGCGTGGAGATCGTGATACGGCTGCCGGAGTCGTGGTCTGCCCTTGCGATCAACCTCAACTCTCAACAGCCCCAGTGGAGCGTGGATTACATTCGCGCGCGCATCCTAGAGGAGGACTTGCGGCGGCGGAGTGTGGAGCGCTCGGAGGAGGGGGCTGGCTATGGAGTTGGAGGTGGAAAGAGTGGCTTCAAGAAGAAGTGGAAGGGCAAGAACAAAGACAACCCTAAGGAGGATGGCGGCGGGGGTCAAGGGGAGGTGTGCTTCTACTGCAAGAAGCGCGGACATCGTTGGCGGAAGTGCTACCAACGACCCAAGGATTGGACCCCGTCTTCATCGAGCAACGAGCATGGTGGCAAGAGGAGTGGGGGAGTCATGGGAGCTAGTGGAGAGGAGAAGGATGAGGAAAAAGGCAGCAAATCTGAGGAGCGGAAGGCCGGGTTCTTCTTCTTCGTGAACGAAGGTGCAACCGACCTCGCTATGGCTGCCAAGGTTCTCCTACACCCTCTCACCCATTGGGTGCTTGATTCCGGGAGCTCTTGGCACATGACTCCTCGTGCGGACCTACTCGATGAGATTCAGCCCGCACCCATCTCTACAGTCAGATCCGCGACGGGCGCCAAGGCCAAGGTCATGGGCATGGGATGCGCCAAGTTCATGGGAGCGGATGGAGAGCTCGTGGGGCTGAAGAACGTGCTGTGGGTGCCGGACTTGTGCGCGAACCTGATTTCTACCGGCCGGTTGGGAGATGCAGGTGTGAACACCGAGACGATTGGCTCGGAGCGCTATCGTGCCTACAACGATAAGCGCCTTATTTGGGACCTGCGGCAGAAAGGGGATGTCCACAAGGGCATGTGGCAGATCCCGGTCCTCCCTTGGCGGAAATCGGGCAAGGCGGCAGCCGCGGCATCTATGGAGGAGTGCGTCAGTGAGGAGGAGCAGCAAGGTGTGCAAGGAGAGGAGCTGATTGGAGGAAGCGCGGCGGTGAAGGCGTCGGCTACCTCGGGCCAAGCGGATTGGGAGACTTGGCATCGGCGGCTCGCACACGTGGCTGTTTCTACATTGGAGGTGATGCACAAGGAGAAGTGCGTGCATGGGCTGCAGCTGCAAGGAGATGGCGCTCACTATGGCAGCTGCGAGGCGTGCATGCAAAACAAGTTTGCGCGGTTCCCGTTTCCACGTGCGGAGGGATCAGCCAAGGCACCATTGGAGGTGGTGCACATGGACCTGGTGGGTCCTATGAGGACGGAGGGGACTGGGGGAGTGTTGTACTTCCTCACCATGGTGGACGAATGGAGCCGTTTCACGTGGGCACGTCCCTTGTCCAAGAAGAGCGATGCTGCAGCGGCGATCAAGGAGGATTGGTTGCCGATGGTGGAGCGGCAACAAGTGATGCGGCTGGTGAAGGTGCTGAGGAGCGACCGTGGTGGAGAGTTCCTTGGAGCTGAATTTACCAAGTTTCTCAAGAGAAACGGCATCCGACACCAGCTGACCTGCCCAGGAACACCACAGCATAACGGCATTGCTGAGCGTGCCAACCGGACCATTGGCGAGGCGGCTAAGACCTTGTTGGGGGCTGCTGGGATGCCCTACAAGTTCTGGCCTGAAGCTGTTCGCCATGTCATCACGGTCAAGAACAGGGTCTTGACGCATGTTGGCGACAAGCACTGGGTGCCGTACGAGCGTTGGCTTGGGAAGAAGCCATCCATTGACATGCTGCGGGTGTGGGGCTGCATGGGGCTTGTGATGGTGCCTAAGGAGCAGAGGCACAAGCTGGAAGTTGCTGCTGTGTGGGCTGTCCATCTTGGGATGGCTCCTGACTCGAAGGGGTGGCTGATGTGGGACCCCAAGAGCAAGAAGACGCTGGTCAGCCGTGACGTCAAGTTTGTGGAGGACGTCATGTACAAGGACTGGCAGCAGCAGCAGCAGGTGCAGATTGGCTTGCGTCTGCAGGAGATTGAGCGGTCTGCAGTGGAGGAGGTTCAGCTGCACCTTGATGACTTCCCTGGGTCAGAGCTGACCAGTGACCACAGTGGCGGTGGTGAGCAGCAAGTTTCTGGTCCTGCTGCGGAGGAGGGGTTGGAGGATGAGTCGGCACGTGTGGACTCACCATCTCAGCCCGAGCTGCTGCAACTGCCAAGGTCACCAAGAGGAGTGTGCAGAAAGGAGCTTCAGCCAGAGAGCGGCACGAGCAGGGAGCGGACAGCTGACCTGACGCAGACGCAGACGCAGACGCAGCTACCTGAGGGGACGCAGTGGTCAGTGTGTAAAGGTCCGACCCCGGCTCCCGAGTGAAGGTAGCCAAGTGGCGACCCGTCCGAGCACACGTGCAGTGTGTCACGCGCTCGTAGGCAGGGGTGAACTGGTGAACACCTCCGTCCTGGAGCGCACTACCTGCCACCAAGTTCGTAGAGAACGAGGGGAGGTAGAGACCTGACAGCGTGCCGGACGGGACCGCCGGACAAGGAAGGACAGTGGAGGAGGTCGCAATGACCGGACCCCCAGAGGGGTCAGCAAGGGAGACAGCAACTGGCCGAGCGAGTGGCTCAAGGATAGTGCGGTCACGAAAGAAGGAGCGAGAAGCACCTGAGTCCAGTGTGAAGGTGTGCAGTGCTGCAGTCGACTCAGTACCAGGGGGCACGGACGCACGAGCACCTAGGGCAGCGGCCTCACCAGGACCTGTGGGAGCAGACGCACTAGCACCTAGAGCGGCAGCCAGACTGGCCTGAATGCCCGGGTCGGGCGGAACACACAAGTACTGAGCACCCTCTCCACTAATAGACATCGCATACATGGCAGTGAGAATAGCATCAAAGTCTAAAGCCCAAATATCAACACCCCTCTTTTCCAGATCAGCCCAGCGCGGCAGCTCAGTGGCAGCAGGAAACTGAGTGCGCCACGCGTCGTTAAGGCGCGCGAAGCAGCGCTGCGTGGGGTGCGGCCTCCCACACTGCTGGCCGCTGCGGTCACCTGTGCGAATGACGTACGTGCAGGTAACGCTACGCTGCGCATACCACTCACGGGCGGCCTGAAGTGTCGGGGCGGGCTGCTGACTCTGCCCTCCGCCAGTGCCTCCACGACCACCACCCCCACCGCCGCCGCCCCGGCCACCTCCACCCCTGCCGCCGCCACGACCACCTCCGCCTCCGCTGCCGCCTCCACCACCACTCCCGCCGCTGCTGTCTCCTCCCCCACTGCCGCCACTAGTCTCCCCAGCCGCGCCTCCACTCGCACCGCCTCCACCCCCACCTCCTCCGCCACCACCCCCACCCCTGCCCCCCTTGTTCCTGCGGCGCCCGCTCGAAGCAGACGCGGTCCCGACCTTCTCAGCACCAAGAAGGTCGACAGCAGCAGCAGAGGCGACAGAGGGGAGGAGGGGGGAAGGGGAACACCCCTCGAAGAACGGGGTGCGGGGGTCGCCACGAGAGGTGCCTACAGCGACGATGCTCGCCTCAGCTGCAAGCAGTTCCTTCTCGAGGAGGGCAACAGTGAGCTCAGTGGGGGAGCGAGAGAGGAAGTGGTCCCTGACTGCGCGCAGAGAGTCAGGGAGGCGGGTGACGATGTGGTAGAGAGTGATCCAGAGCGGGGGGGGGTTGCTAGTGAGAAACTCGGCAGGCATAGCAGCGCGAAAGCGGGCCTCACTAGTCTTAAGGTGGGTGATGAGGTCTGCGACAGTGTGAAAGGAGGCTAGGTCGGGGAACAGGTAGGGGAGAGTGAGGCGGCCTAGCGTGGCAGAAGCGGGTGAGGAGTAGCGGGCAACTACAGCGGTGTAGAGGTCCTTAGCAGTCTTGCACTGGCCGAAGTGCTCGCGCTCGTCTAGCGGCAGGGAGTTGCGAATAGCAAAGCGAGCGTGCGCATCACGGGTCTGCCACTGGGAACGCAGAGTGCTGTCAGCAGACGAGTCAGGGGCAGTGGCATGGCCTAGGGCATGGTCGTACAGTGAGATATCTTCCTTGGCAGTGAGCTGTAGGAACAGGTGCAGGTCATCGAGCCAGGTTTCGAACTTCACTGGACGGCCCTCTTCATCGAAAGCTAGAACTGGCGGACTAGCCATAGTGACAGTAGCAGTAGTAGTAGTGGCAGTAGTAACAGTAGTAGTAGGAAGCGTGGCAGCAGGAGCTGCAACGGCGCACTGGTGGCAGCTGCAGTGGTAGCAGTGTGCGCGGTAGGTAGAAAATAAACAGCAGTGAGATCGAGTGCCTCGCGGGCAGCGGCTGCAGAGGCGCACGGGCAGCAGCGGTGCACGGGGAACGGCAGTGCACGGGCAGCGGCGGCGCACGGGCAGCGGTGGCGCTCGGGAGGCAGCGGTGCGCAAGCAGCAGCGGAAGCAGCGGCGTACGAGCGGTTGCGGGCAGCGGGGCGTCTGCGAGCGGCAGCGGCTGCTGGCCTGCGGCGCACTAGCGGTAGCGGGCGACTCGCGGGCGGCGGCTGCAAAGGCGCACGGGCGGCAGCGGCTTATGCGCACGGGCAGCAGCGCCGACAGCGCACGGGCGGCTGCAGCAGCGAGCGGTGCGCAAGCAGCAGCGGCAGCAGCGCACGGGTGGCAGCGGCGTCGGTGCACGGGCGGCAGCGGCGTCGGCGGACGGGCGGCTGCGGGCAACGGGCGTGCGGCAGCTGCGGCGGCGAGCTGCGGGCCTGCGGGGCCACGGCGGGGTGCGCGCGAGCGGGCGACGGGCGGCTGCAGCAGCGGGCGCGTCAGCGAGGCGCACAGGCAGCGCGCGGGCAGCGTGCGGGGCCGCGCGTAAAGAAAAACAGCCGCGCGCGTGCGGCTAGCGGGGCGCGCGCAGCGAAATCGACCGCGCGCGGGCGGGTAGCGGGATACGCGCGCTAAAAAAAAAAAGGAAATCGAGTCGCGCGCGGGCGGCTGGCGGGCTGCGCGCGCGCGGTAGGTAGGAGGCGCACGAGGGCGCGTAGGCGCACGAGGCGCACAGTAGGTAGGTAGGTATGTAGGTAACGGTGGGCCCTAAGAACGGTCCTAGCGAAGGACCTGCTCTGAAACCATGTCAGTGATAACGGACTGGAATGATGAACTAGCAAGGATTGTGAGTACAAATATGAAACCCTAATGTTGTGACCCCCTATAGGCTAACCCACTACAGCCTACACAAATACAACATGTATAATGTTTGACAGGGACCTCTACGACGGAAAATTGCCTGCTCCATGATCTGCACATGTGCGGCTATTTTCGCTTCTCGCGGCTACAAACGTCAGAAACGAGGTTTTTTCTTCAATATAAAGACGTCATTTGTGAGTTCGCGGACCCGCAATTATGCTAGAAAGTGCCTGGGAGTGAAGCGAGATCGATTGGTCAGGGACCTCCACGACGGAAAATTGTCTGCTCCATAATCTGCGCAGGTGCGGTTGTTTTCGCTTCTCGGGGCTACAAACGTCAGAAACGAGGTTTTTTCTTCAATGTAAAGACGTCATTTGTGAGTTCGCGGACTCGTAATTATGCTGGAAAGTGCCTGGGAGTGAAGCGAGATCGATTGGTCAGGGACCTTCACGACGGAAAATTGCCTGCTCCATGATCTGCAGAGGTGTACCTGTTTTCGCTTCTCAGGGCTACAAACGTTCGAAACGAGGTTTTATCTTCAATGTTAAGACGTCATTTGTGAGTTCGCGGACTTGCAATTATGTTGGAAAGTGCCTGGGAGTGAAGCGAGAGCGATTGGTCAGGGACCTCCACGACGGAAAATTGCCTGCTCTATGATCTGCACAGGTGCGGCTGTTTTCGCTTTTTGGGGCTACAAATGTCCAAAGCGAGGTTTTTTTCTTCAATGTAAGGACGCCATTTGTGAGTTCGCAAACCCCAATTATGCTGGAAAGTGCCTGGGAGTGAAGCGAGAGCGATTGGTCAGGGACCTCCACGACGGAAAGGGTTTTTTTCTTCAATATAAAGACGTCATCTATGAGTTCGCGGACCCGCAATTATGCTGGGAACTGCCTGGGAGTGAAGCGAGAGCGATTGGTCAGGGACTCCCACAACGGAAATTTGCCTGCTCCATGATCTGCACAGGTGCGGCTGTTTTCGCTTCTCGCTGCAACAAACATTCAAAACAAGGTTTTTTCTTCAATGTATGGACGTCATTTATGAGTTCACGAATCCGCAATTATGCTGGAAAGTGCCTGGGAGTGAAGCGAGAGCGATTGGTCAGGGACCTCCACGACGGAAATTTGCCTAGTCCATGATCTGCACAGGTGCACCTGTTTTCGCTTCTCGGGGCTACAAATGTCCGAAACGAGGTTTTT
Source organism: Closterium sp. Yama58-4 (assembly GCA_947470075.1). Classification (NCBI taxonomy): domain Eukaryota; kingdom Viridiplantae; phylum Streptophyta; class Zygnematophyceae; order Desmidiales; family Closteriaceae; genus Closterium; species Closterium sp. Yama58-4. The sequence continues at coordinate 34,473 of CANIUD010000740.1, forward strand.
TCTTCAATATAAAGACGTCATTTGTGAGTTCGCGGACTCGCAATTATGTTAGAAAATCCCAGGGAGTGAAGCGAGAGCGATTGGTCAGGGACCTCCACGACAGAAAATTGCCTGCTCCATGATCTGCACAGGTGCGGCTGTTTTCGCATCTCGCGGCTACAAACGCCTGAAACGAGGATTTTTCTTCAATGTAAGGACGTCAGCTGTGAGTTCGCGGACCCGCAGTTATGCCAGAAAGCGCCTGGGAGTGAAGCGAGAGCGATTGGTCAGGGACCTCCACGACGGAAAATTACCTGCTCCATGATCTCCACATGTGCGACTGTTTTCGCTTCTCGGGGCTACAAACGTCTGAAACGAGGTTTTTTCTTCAATACAAAGACGTCTTTTGTGAGTTCGCGGACCTGAAATTATGCTGGAAAGTGCCAATGAGTGAAGCAAGAGCGATTGGTCAGGGACCTCCACGACGAAAAATTGCCTGCTCCATGATCTGCACAGGTGCGGCTGTTTTCGCTTCTCGGGGCTACAAACGTCAGAAACGAGGTTTTTTCTTCAATATAAAGACGTCATTTGTGAGTTCGCGGACCCGCAATTATGCTGTAAAATGCCTAGGAGTGAAGCGAGAGTGACAAATCCAGGGACCTCCACGAGGAAAATTGCCACCTCCATGATATGTACAGGTGCGGCTGTTCTCGCTCCTCGGGGCTACAAACGTCCGAAACGAGGTTTTTTGCTCAATGTAAAGACGTCATTTGTGAGTTCGCGGACCCGCTATTATTCTGGAAAGTGCCTGGGAGTGAAGCGAGAGCGATAAGTCAGAGACCTCCACGACGGAAAATTGCCTGCTCCATGATCTGCACAGGTGCGGCTGTTTTCGGTGCTACAAACATCCGAAACCAGGTTTTTTCTTCGATATAAACACGTCATTTGTGAGTTCGTGGACCTGTAATTATGATGGAAAGTGCCTGGGAGAGAAGCGAGAGCGATTGGTTAGGGACCTTCTCGACGGAAAATTGCCTGCTCCATGATCTGCACAGGTGCAGCTGTTTTCGCTTCTCGGGGCTACAAACGTCCGAAACGAGGATTTTCTTCAATGTAAAGGCGTCATTTGTGAGTTCGCTGACCCGTAATTATGCTAGAAAGTGCCTGGGAGTGAAGCAAGAGCGATTGGACAGGGCCTCCACGACGGAAAATTGCCTGCTCCATGATCTGCACAGGTGCGGCTGTTTTCGCTTCTCGGGGCTACAAACGTCCGAAACGAGGTTTTTTCTTCAATATAAAGACGTCATTTGTGAGTTCGCGGACCCGCAATTATGCTGGAAAGTGCGTGGGAGTGAAGCGAGAGCGATTGGTCAGGGACCTCCACGACGGAAAATTGCCTGCTCCATGATCTGCACAGGTGCGGCTGTTTTCGCTTCTCGCGGCTACAAACGTCCGAAACGAGGTTTTTTCTTCAATGTAAAGACATCACTTGAGAGTTTGCGGACCTGCAATTATGCTAGAAGTGCCTGGGAATAAAGCGAGAGCGATTGATCAGGGACCTCCACGTGGGGAAAATTGCCTGCTCCATGATCTGCACAGGTGCGGCTGTTTTCGCTTCTCGTGGCAACAAACGTCCAAAACGAGGTTGTTTTCTTCAATGTAAAGACATCACTTGTGAGTTTGCGGACCTGCAATTATGCTGGAAAGTGCCTGGGAGTGAAGCGAGAGCGATTGGTCAGGGACCTCCACGACGGAAAATTGCCTGCTCCATGATTTGCACAGGTGCGGCTGTTTTCGCTTCTCGCGGCAACAAACCTCCGAAATGAGGTTTTTTTCTTCAATGTAAAGACGTCATTTGTGAGTTTGCGGACCCGCAATTATGCTGGAAAGTGCCTGGGAGTGAAGCGAGAGCGATTGGTCAGGGAAATCCACGACGGAAAATTGCCTGCTCCATGATCTGCATAGGTGCGGCAATTTCGCTTCTCAAGGCTACAAACGTCCGAAACGAAGTTTTTTCTTCAATATAAAGACGTCATCTGTAAGTTCACAGATTGGCAATTATGCTGGAAAGTGCCTAGGAGTGAAGCGAGAGCGATTGGTCAGGGACCTCCACGACGGAAAATTGCCTGCTCCATGATCTGCACAGGTGCGGCTGTTTTCGCTTCTCGGGGCTACAAACGTCCGAAACGAGGTTTTTTCTTCAATGTAAAGACGTCATTTGTGAGTTCGCAAACCCGCAATTATGCTGGAAAGTGCTTCGGAGTGAAGCGAGAGGGATTGGTCAGGGACCTCCACGACGGAAAATTGTCTGCTCCATGACCTGCACAGGTGCGGCTGTTTTTGCATCTCGCGGCTATTAACGTCCGAAACGAGTTTTTTTCTTCAAAGCAAAGACGTCATTTGTGAGTTCGCGGACCCACAATTATGCTGGAAAGTGCCTGGGAGTGAAGCGAGAGCGATTAGTTTGGGACCTCCACGACGGAAAATTGCCTGCTCCATGATCTGCACAAGTGCGGCTGTTTTCGCTTCTTGGGGCTACAAACGTCCGAAACGAGGTTTTTTCTTCAATGTAAGAACGTTATTTGTGAGTTCGCAAACCCTCAATTATGCTGGAAGGTGCCTGGGAGTGAAGCGAGAGCGATTGGTCAGGGACTTCCACAACGGAAAATTGCCTGCTCCATGATCTGCACAGGTGCGGCTGTTTTTGCTTCTCGGGGCTACAAACGTCCGAAACGAGGTTTTTCCTTCAATGTAAAGACGTCATTTGTGAGTTCGCGGACCCAGAATTATGCTAGAAATTGCCTAGGAGTGAAGCAAGAGCGAATGGTCAGGGACCTCCACGACGGAAAATTGCCTGCTCCATGATCTGCACAGGTGCGGTTGTTTTCGCTTCTCGGGGCTACAAACGTCCGAAACGAGGTTTTTTCTTCAATGTAAAGACGTCATTTGTGAGTTCGCAGACCCGCAATTATGCTGGAAAGTGCCTGGGAGTGAAGCGAGAGTGATTGGTCAGGGACCTCCACGACGGAAAATTGCCTGCTTTATGACTTGCACAGGTGCGGCTGTTTTCGGATCTCGCGGCTACAAACGCCCAAAAGAGGTTCTTTCTTCAATGTAAAGACCTCATTTGTGAGTCGCGGACCCAGAATTATGCTAGAAATTGCCTAGGAGTGAAGCAAGAGCGATTGGTCAGGGACCTCTACGACGGAAAATTGCCTGCTCCATGATCTCCACATGTGCGACTGTTTTCGCTTCTCGGGGCTACAAACGTCTGAAACGAGGTTTTTTCTTCAATACAAAGACGTCTTTTGTGAGTTCGCGGACCTGAAATTATGCTGGAAAGTGCCCGGGAGTGAAGCGAGAATTGGTCAGGGACCTCTACGACGGAAAATTGCCTGCTCTATGATCTGCACAGGTGCGGCTGTTTTCGCTTCTCGCAGCAACAACATCCAAAACGAGGTTTTTTCTTCAATGCAAAGACGTCATTCGTCAGTTCATGGACCCAGAATTATGCTGGAAAGTGCCTGGGAGTGAAGCGAGAGCGATTGGTTAGGGACCTCCACGACGGAAAATTGCCTGCTCTATGATCTGCACAGGTGCGGCTGTTTTCGCTTCTCGCGGCTACAAACGTCCAAAACGAGGTTTTTTCTTCAATGTAAAGACGTCATTTGTGAGTTCGTGGTCCCAGAATTATGCTGGAAAGTGCCTGGGAGTGAAGCGAGAGCAATTGGTCAGGGACCTCCACGACGGAAAATTGCCTGCTCCATGATCTGCACAGGTGCGGCTGTTTTCGCTTCTCCGAGCTACACACGTCCGAAACGAGGTTTTTTATTCAATGTAAAGACGTCATTTGTGAGTTCGTGGACCCGCAATTATGCTGGAAAGTGCTTGGGAGTGAAGCGAGAGCGATTGGTCAGGGACCTCCACGACGGAAAATTGCCTGCTCCATGATCTGCACAGGTGCGGCTGTTTTCGCTTCTCGGGGCTACAAACGTCCAAAACGAGGTTTTTTCTTCAATGTAAAGACGTCATTTGTAACTTCGTGGACCCAGAATTATGCTGGAAAGTGCCTGGGAGTGAAGCGAGAGCGATTGGTCAGTGACCTCGACGACGGAAAATTGCCTGCTCCATGATCTGCACAGGTGCGGCTGTTTTCGCTTCTCGGGGCTACAAACGTCCGAAGCGAGGTTTTTTCTTCAATATAAAGACGTCATTTGTGAGTTCGCAGACCCGCAATTATGCTGGAAAGTGCCTGGGAGTGAAGCGAGAGCGATTGGTCAGGGATCTCCACGACGGAAAATTGCCTACTCCATGATCTGCACAGGTGCGGCTGTTTTCGCTTCTCGGGGCTACAAACGTCCGAAACGAGGTTTTTTCTTCAATGTAAAGACGTCATTTGTGAGTTCGCAGACCTGCAATCATGCTAGAAAGTGCTTGGGAGTGAAGCGAGGCGATTCATCAGGGACCTCCACGACGGAAAATTGCATGCTCCATGATCTGCACAGGTGCGGCTGTTTTCGCTTCTCGGGGCTACAAACGTCCGAAACGAGGTTTTTTCTTCAATGTAAAGACGTCATTTGTGAGTTCGCAAACCCGCAATTATGCTGGAAAGTGCATGGGAGTGAAGCGAGAGCGATTGGTCAGGGACCTCTACGAGGGAAACCTTCCTGCTCCATGACCTGCACAGGTGCGGCTGTTTTCGCATCTCGCGTCTACAAACGTCCGAATCGAGGTTTTTTCTTCAATATAAGGACGTCATTTATGAGTTCGCGGACCCAGAATTATGCTGGAAAGTGCCTGGGAGTGAAGCGAGAGCGATTGGTCAGGGACCTCCACGACGGAAGATTACTTGCTCCATAATCTGCAAATGTGCGGTTTTTTCGCTTCTCGCGGCAAAAACGTCTGAAAAACGGTTTTTTCTTCAATATAAAGACGTCGTCTGTGAGTTCGCGACCCACAATTATGCTGGAAAGTGCCTGGGAGTGAAGCGAGAGCGATTGGTCAGGGACTCCCACGACGGAAAATTGCCTGCTCCATGATCTGCACAGGTGCGGCTGTTTTCGCTTCTCGCGGCTACAAACGTCCGAAACGAGGTTTTTTCTTCAATGTAAAGACGTCATTTGTGAGTTCGCGGACCTAGAATTATGCTGGAAAGTGCCTGGGAGTGAAGCGAGAGCGATTGGTCAAGGACCTCCACGACGGAAAATTGCCTGCTCCATGATCTGCACAGGTGCGGCTGTTTTCGCTTTTTAGGGCTACAAACGTTCGAAACGAGGTTTTTTTCTTCAATGTAAAGACGCCATTTGTGAGTTCGCAAACCCGCAATTATGCTGGAAAGTGCCTGGGAGTGAAGCGAGAGCGATTGGTCAGGGACCTCCACGACGGAAACTTGCCTGCTCCATGACCTGCACAGGTGCGGCTGTTTTCGCATCTCGCAGCTACAAACGTCCGAAACGAGATTTTTTCTTCAATGTAAGTACGTCATTTACGAGTTCGCGGACCCAAAATTATGCTGGAAAGTGCCTGGGAGTGAAGCGAGAGCGATTGGTCAGGGACTCCGTGTGAAAATTAAAACGAGGAATGAAGTGACTAGCAAGAATGGGAGTACAAATATGCAACCCTAGAATTGTGTACCCCCTAAGGCTAAACCCACTGTAGCCTACAAAGCTACAACATGTATAATGTTTGACACACCTCCATAGGCAAAGTGGGGAGAACAAGGGGTCACAAGACCAGTCAAGCAAAGCAAAGCAAGCTCAGGGTGGATCTCAATGTCACCACACATTCTGAGCACAAGTTCAAGGCCACAAGGCCAGTTCACATGCAAGATTACATATATATAACGCTAAACAAGCAAGAGCAGGTATATATATGTAACAGTACAAGCAAGGTCAAGAAGTGAGCAAGTGAGGCAAGGTAGGCACAAGACCTAACAGAGTACAGAAGCGCTGATGATCACAAGGCGCGAGTGCCTTAGTGAAGATATCAGCAGTGTTGGCCTGAGAGGCCACGTAAGCAAGGCGCAGCTGACCACGCTGCTGCAGCTCACGAGCAAGGAAGTAGCGAAGAGCGATGTGCTTCGTTCTGTGCTCCAGTCTGTGCTCCTGACACAAGGCCAGCATGGCCTTGTTGTCTACGTACAGTACTGGAGGAGAACGAGGCGGCTCTCCCAGGTCAGTCAGCAGGTAGGTGAGCCAGCGTAGCTCCTGTGCAGCCATGGCCCCTGCGTAGATCTCAGCCTCACAACTGGAGCCGAGAACAGAAGACGAGCGGGTAGACCGCCACGAAACAGAGCCGGAACCAAGGCTGAAGGTGTAACCCTGTGACGACCTCTGCGTAGCCTGGTCGTCAGCCCAAGAAGCGTCTGCGTGACCAGTGAGGACCACTGAACTCTGCCCTCCAAGCACAAGCCCCATGCCCGACGTACTGCACAAGTAGCGCAACACCCTCTTCGCTGCAGCCATGTGCTCTGGTCTGTGTCTCCCAGGAGCAACATAGCGTGCCAGAATGCTAAGAGGGTATGCAAGGTCAGGTCGAGTGCAGGTCATCAGGTACATGAGGCAGCCAACAAGCTCTGGGTACGGGCCACTCGACTCTACGGACTCATCCGAAGGCAGAGCTGAGAGCGAGTGGCATGTAGCCAGAGGAGTGGCCTGAGGCGAGGAGTACGTGAAGCCGAAGCGCTGAAGGACCTGCTGCACCATGTGTGACTGAGTCAGGGTAATGGTGCGCTGTGCTCTGTCCCGGGTGATCTGCAAGCCAAGGTAGCTGCGCAGTTCACCCAGGTCTGTGCACATGTGTCTCTTCTGCAGCTCGGACTTCACGTAGGCGAGTCCAGCAGTGTCAGCTGTAGCAAAGACCAAGTCGTCGACGTACACGAGGATGTAGAACGGCGGCAAAGAAGTGTCGGTGCGTAGAAACAGCGACGGGTCGGCAGTAGAAGGAGCAAACCCAAGAGCCGCAAGTGTAGTCCTCAGTGTGTTGTGCCACTCACGAGGTGCCTGGCGGAGACCGTAGACTGGCCGCCGGAGGCTCCACTGGGTGCCAGGAGGAAAAGTCCCAGTGAAGCCAGGTGGGCGGCGCAGCCAGATCTCCTCGTGCAGGCTGCCCTGCAAGAAAGCAGTGCTGAAGTCAAGTGAGTGAAGCTCGTAGTCTCGGTGAGCGGCTATGTGCAGCAGTACCCGAAGAGTAGTCATCTTCGGGGTGGGAGAGAAGGTCTGAAAGTAGTCAACTCCCTGCCGCTGACTGAAGCCACGAGCCACGTAACGCGCCTTGAAGACAGGCGGAGAACCCGGCGGCCGCTTCACCCTGAAAATCCACATGCCACTGACGATGTTCGCCCCAGGCGGGGGAACCTCGTCAACGTAGGTGCCTGTGGACTTCCAGGAAGCCATCTCTGCGTCCATGGCTGCCTGCCACTGAGAGGAGTAGGGACCCTCTATCGCCTCCGCGTAAGAGCGCGGAGTCGGGATGTCAAGTGCATCCGGGTCTCCCTCAGGGGCAAGCAGCATGGACACGAGATGAGGTGAAGCAGCAGCCAAGCACTGGAACTCCTCCTGCCTGTCCTCAAGGACGTTCGTGCCAAGAGCACACTCACCCCCGACGGACGGAGGACAGACAGACTCAGACTCAGCGACAAGACTGGCAGCGTAGTCTAGGCGACAGCGAGCAGCGAAGTCGACAAGCTCAGCAACGAGGGCAGACGCAGCAGTAGACTCAAAAGAAGGGTCAGTGACGACAGTAGCAAGGAGACGCGTGACAGTAGGACGCGCAGCACGAAGGGAGTCCGACTCCGGGTCAGGAAGCGCAGGAAGAGAGGACGCGGGAGGAGAAGGCAAAGGGGCACGCAGAGGAGCAGTGGAAGGACGCAGAGACATCCGGTGCGTGCCGGGGACAGGGGGAGGACGCTGACGCGAACCACGACCACTAGTGCGAGCAGCACGGACAGGCGACGCAGGGCGAGACGCAGGCACACGACGCTCAGCGAGACCTCCAGTAGGACCAGTGTAGGGAGAAGGAGAAGGAAGCGGGGAGGCTGGCTGTAACTGTGACTCAGACTGGACAGGAGGCGGACACTCTAAGGCAGGAGCAGGACCAAGAGAGGACGGAAGACCAAGAACCTGCTCAAGGAGCGGAACGAAGTACGGCCGCGGCCGCGCAGCGCCACCAGTACCAGAAGGAACAGCACCAGCACCCCCAACGGCAGCACCAGCACCAGTAGAACTCCCACCTCCAGCAGCGCCAACTCCAGCACCCTCAGAAGCACCAGCGCCAGTAGCACCTCCAGTGCCAACACCCCCAGTAGCTCCAGAACGCCAGCTCCAGTAAGACCACCTGAAGACGCAGCAGCTCCAGCTCCAGGAGCACCAGCAGCACCAACGCCAGTAGCACCAGTAGCACCACCAGCTCCAGCACCAGGAGCACCTATAGGCCCAGCAGCTCCAGTACACCCTGTACGAGCACCTCCGGGACCCGCTGCACCAGCACCCTCAGCAGCAGCAGAACCTCCAGCGTCCGCAGCACCACCAGCTCCAGCAGCACGCCTCCAGCGCCGGGCAAACCACTCACGCAGCTCCTGTGGAGAGAGTAGCTCCCGCCGGGACGAAGCACCCGAAGAACCTCCAGGCCCAGCACCACCAGACGCCACACGAGCAGGCCCAGCACCCTCAGGCTCCGCACTCCGAGACGCAGCACCCCCAGGCTCAGCACCCCCAGGCGTAACACCCCCAGGCTCAGCACCCTCAGGCTCAGCACCCCCAAGCTCAGCACCCCCAGTCGCAGCACCCCCAGACCCAGCACCCCCAGGCTCAGCACCCCCAGCAGCACCAGAGTCAACAGCTACCTCGACAGGCTCGACCGCATCTACCTGGGACACACCTGAGGGGGCAGGACCCTGAGGGGGGAGGGGGTCTACCGGAGGGGGACCTGGCGTAAGGAAGAGCGGCGGGGGAGGGAGGGACGCAGTGCGGTAGGGGAAGAGACGGTAGTAGGGAACCGACTCGTCAAAGGTGACGTCCTGGGAGGACAGAACACGGCGCGAGGTGGGGTGGTAGAACTGCCAGCCTGGCGCGTCAGGGGGGAAGCCAAGGAAGACGCAGGGAACAGCACGAGAGGACAGCTTGTCCGCAGACAAGTCCCCAGATCCCCAGACACGGAACGCTGACGCATCGCCAACCTTCCCTGTCCACAGTAAAGCAGGGGAGGTCTCCGGCCTGGAGACCCGGGGGTGAAGGTTGATCTGATGCGCCGCGTACCGAACCGCAAACGGCCACAGAAAATGGGGGGCAGCCGCATGGACCATGGACGTACGAGCGACGTCCATGATCATGCCAATGCGGCGCTCAGCAATCCCATTTTGCTGTGGAGAGTCCGGAAGCGTGAAGGTCTGGCGGATGCCTCGTGCACGACAGAAGGCCCGCAGAAGGTCAGAGGAGAACTCTCCGCCTCTGTCAGAGTGCAGACGCAGAACAGGAAAGTCCGAGCCGAAACTCTCCCTGAGCTGGAGACGAGCTGCGCGGATCCAGGCGATCAACACCTCAGTGACGTCACCCTTGCTGCGCAAGGGGAAGACTGCGGTGTAACGCGAGTAGTCGTCAACCACCAACAGGAAGTAACGCTCGTGACCCTGCCCACGGACGCGGGCTGGGCCCCACACGTCCATGTGAAGCGTCTGCAGCGGAGCCTCTGTCGGAGGAAACTCGGAGGAGTGAGGAGCAGCGCGCTGCCGCCCCTCGACGCAGGGAACGCAGGTGGGGGCAGGCCCCGGAGGAAGGGGAGGGAGGGACCGGGGGAGGCCAGAGACAAGAAGACGGGAAGCCATGCCTCGAAGACGAGGCAGGGAGGGGTGACCAAGGCGGTGGTGCCAGAGAAGAGTCTGGTGGGACAGGAGACGACACGAGCAGGGGGCAGACTCAGGGCCAGACCTGGACGCCGCAGCAAACACCTGACCCGACGCGGCTACCTGAGCAGACTCAGCAACTGGAGGAGACTCAGTAGTCAGTGTGTACAGGCTCGACCCCGGCTGACGGGTAAACGTGGCCAAGTGACGGCCCGACCGAGCACAGGTACAGTGGGTCACTCGCTGACTCGCAGGAGTGAACTGGTGAACCCCTGCATCCTGGAGGTCAGCACCACTCACCAAGTTCGTAGAGAACGAGGGGAGGTAAAGACCTGACAGGGTGCCAGAAGGGGCCGCCGGACACGGTAGGACAGTGGAGAAGCGGGCAAGGACAGGGCCCCCAGAGGGGTCTGCCAGGGAGACCGCCACTGGCCGACTAAGCGGCGTGAGCGTGGTGCAGTCTCGAAAGAAGGAGCGGGAAGCACCCGAGTCAAGGGTGAAGGTGTGGGTGTCCGGAGACGACGCAGTACCTGAGAGCGCAGACTCACCGGCACCTGGGGCGGCAGACGCACTGGCACCTAGAGCAGCAGCCTCACCAGCACCTAGAGCAGCAGCCTCAATGCCCGGGTCGGGCGGAAAACACCGGTAACAGTCACCCTCATCACTAATAGTCACAGCATACATGGCAGCAAGAATAGCATCATAATCAAGATCAAAGATCGCAACACCCGCCCTAGACAGCTCGCCCCAGCGAGGGATCTCAGTAGCGTCGGGGAACTGGTGACGCCAAGCGTCCGTCAGACGGCCGAAACAGCGCTGGGTGGAGTGCGCTCCCCCACACTGCTCACCCGTGCGGTCGCCGGTACGGAGAACGTAGGTACAGGGGCCAGCACCCCCGCCCCGCTGACGAGCAGTGTACCACTCACGAAGCTGCTGGGGGGAAGGGGTCTCACGAGGACGCTGCTGCTGCTGCTGCTGGCGCTGACCACCACCGGAGCCGACCCTCTGCGTAGAGCCGCCCCGACCCGCTCCACCTCCGCCGCCGCTACCTCCACCACCGCCTCCTCCTCCGCCGCCACTGCCTCCACTAGTGCCCCCACTCCCACCACCACTCCCACCGCCACCCCCACTCCCTCCGCCTCCTCCACCGCCACCTCCACCGCCCCCGCCAGCTCCCCCAACGCCCTTGCCCCCCTTGCCCTTGCCTGAGCGGCGTCTCCCGCTAGGGGTAGACGCCGCACCGACCGACTCAACACCCACGAGATCAGCCACAGCAGCAGAGGCAACAGAGGGCAAGAGGGGGGAGGGGGAGCACCCCTCAAAGACAGGGGTACGAGGGTCACCACGAGAGGCTCCTACAGCAACTATGCTCTGCTCTGCTGCTAGGAGACGCTCCTCGAGGAGGTCAACGGTGAGAGTGGTGGGGCAAACAGAGAGAAAGTGGTCCCTGACCGAGCGAAGGGTGTCAGGGAGCCGGGTGACTATGTAGTAGAGAGTAATGTACATGGGGGGGGGGGGTTCTTGGCGCAGAACTCAGCAGGAAGCGCAGCGCGGTAGCGAATGTCACTAGTGCGAAGGTGCGTAATGAGGTCAGCGACAGTGGGAAAAGCGGCGAGGTCAGGGAAGAGGTACGGCAGCATGAGGCGGCTAAGCGCAGCAGTGGCAGGGGAAGAGTAGCGTGCAACTACAGCGTCGTACAAGGTCTTAGCACTCTTGTACTGACTAAAGTGCGCACGCTCAGTGGTCGGCAAGTGGCGGCGCACAGCAAGGCGGGCAGCAGCATCGCGCGTGGCCCACTGTGAGCGAACAGTGGCGTCAGCATCAGCAGCAGGGGAAGGAGAGGCACCAGAAGTGAGGTCAAAGAGGGAGAGACCGTCTGCCCTATCGCACTGTAGGAAAAGCTGCAGATCATCTACCCAGACCTCAAAGTCAACAGCCCGACCCTCAGCGTCAAAGGTGAGAACACTGGGGGTGGCCATGACAGCAGTAGACGAGCAGTGAGAGCAGCAGGCTAAGGGCAGTGCAGTGGCAGAGGCGCTGCTCTTACCGGGCAGGCGAGAAGGGCCGAGGCTCGCCGGGGGGGACAGGGCCGCGACTGCAGGGACGGCGGCAACTAGGCTGCAGCGGCTGAGGCAACGGCGGCAACAGCGGCTCGGCGGCAACAGCGGCTCGGCGGCTCAGCGGCTCGGCAGCTCGGCGGCTCGGCGGCTCAATGGCTCAGATGCTCGGTGGCTCGGTGGCTCGGTGGCAACGGCAGCAACGGCGGCTCGGCGGCTCGGCGGTTGGCAGCTCGGCGGCTCGGCGGTCTCGGGGCCGTGAGGGGTGGCGTCGGGGCCGCAGCGGGGCGGCGGCTAGGCTGCGGTAGGGCGGCGTCGAGGCCGCTAAGGGCGGCAGAGCCGCTAAAGGGCGGCGGCGTGGCCGCAAGGGGCGGCGACGGGGCCGCAAGGGGCGGCGACGGAGCCGCAAGGGGCGGCGACGGGGCCGCAAGGGGCGGCGACGTGGCCGCGAAGGGGCGGCGACGGGGCCGCGAAGGGGCGGCGACGGGGCCGCAAGGGGCGGCGACGGGGCCGCGGAAGGGCGGCGACACGGCCGCAAGGGGCGGCGACGGGGCCGCGAAGGGCGACGGGGCCGTTAAGGGCGGCGAAAGGGGTCGCATAAGGCAGCGTGAGGAGGGCGCGACGGGCCGCGTAAGGGCAGCACACCGAGCGCGCCTCGGGCAGGGGCGACGCGCGCCCCGGGCAGGAAAAAAAAGATCGATTTGGGTGGGCCCTAGGAAAAGTTCCCACTAGGGAACCTGCTCTGAAACCATGTGAAAATCAGAACGAGGAATGAAGTCACTAGCAAGAATGGGAGTAAAATATGCAACCCTAGAATTGTGTACCCCCTAAGGCTAAACCCACTGTAGCCTACAAAGCTACAACATGTATAATGTTTGACACTCCCACGACGGAAATTTGCCTGCTCCATGATCTGCACAGGTGCGGCTGTTTTCGCTTCTCGCAGCAACAAACGTTCGAAATGAGGCTTTTTCTTCAATGTAAAGACGTCATTTGTGAGTTCGCGGACCCGCAATTATGTTAGAAAATCCCAGGGAGTGAAGCGAGCGCGATTGGTCAGGGACCTGCACGACGGAAAATTACCTGCTCCATGATCTGCACAGTTGCGGCTGTTTTCGCATCTCGCGGCCACAAACGTCCGAAACGAGGTTTTTTCTTCAATGTAAAGACGTCATTTGTGAGTTCGTGGACCCATAATTATGCTGGAAAGTACCTGGGAGTGACGCGAGAGCCATTGGTCAAGGTCCTCCACGACGGAAAATTGCCTGCTCCATGATCTGCACAGGTGCGGCTGTTTTCGCTTCTCGGGGCTACAAACGTCCAAAACGAGGTTTTTTCTTCAATATAAAGACGTCATTTGTGAATACGCTGACCCGCAATTACGCTGGAAAGTGCCTAGGAGTGAAGCGAGAGCAATTGGTCAGGGACCTCCACGTTGGAAAATTTGCCTGCTCCATGATCTGCACATGTGCGGCTGTTTTCGCTTCTCGAGGCTACAAACGTCCGAAACGAGGTTTTTTCTTCAATGTAAATAGGTCATTTGTGAGTTCACGAACCCGCAATTATGCTAGAAAGTGCCTGGGAGTGAAGCGAGAGCGATTGGTCAGGGACCTCCACGATGGAAAATTGCCTGCTCCATGATCTGCACAGGTGCGGCTGTTTTTGCTTCTCGGGGCGACTAACGTCTGAAACGAGGTTTTTTCTTCAATGTAAATACGTCATGTGTAAGTTTGCGGACTCGCAATTATGCAAGAAAGTGCTTGGGAGTGAAGCGAGAGCGATTGGTCAGGGACCTCCACGACGGAAAATTGCCTGCTCCATGATCTGCACAGGTGCGGTTGTTTTCGCTTCTCGGGGCTACAAACGTCCGAAACGAGGTTTTTTCTTCAATGTAAAGACGTCATTTGTGAGTTCCGGGAACCATAATTATGCTAGAAAGTGCCTGGGAGTGAAGCTATGGCGTTTGGTCAGGGACCTTCACGACGGAAAATTGCCTGCTCCATGATCTGCACATGTGCGGCTGTTTTCGCTTCTCGGGGCTACAAACGTCCAAATGAGGTTTTTTCTTCAATGTAAAGACGTCATTTGTGAGTTCGCGGACCCGCAATTATGCTGGAAAGTGCCTGGGAGTGAAGCGAGAGCGATTGGTCAGGGACCTCCACGACGGAAAATTGCCTACTCCATGATCTGCACAGGTGCGGCTGTTTTCGCTTCTCGGGGCTACAAACGTCCGAAACGAGGTTTTTTCTTCAATATAAAGACGTCATTTGTGAGTTTGCGGACCCGCAATTATGCTGGAAAGTATGTGGGAGTGAAGCGAGAGCGATTGGTCAGGGACCTCCACGACGGAAAATTGCCTGCTCCATGATCTGCACAGGTGCGGCTGTTTTCGCTTCTCGGGGCTACAAACGTCCGAAACGAGGTTTTTTCTTCAATATAAAGACGTCATTTGTGAGTTCTCGGACCGGCAATTATGCTGGAAAGTGCCTGGAGTGAAGCGAGAGCGATTGGTCAGGGATCTCCACGACGGAAAATTGCCTACTCCATGATCTGCACAGGTGCGGCTGTTTTCGCTTCTCGGGGCTACAAACGTCCGAAACGAGGTTTCATGTTCAATGTAAAGACGTCATTTGTGAGTTCACGGACCTGCAATTATGCTGGAAAGTGCTTCGGAGTGAAGCGAGCCGATTGGTCAGGGACCTCCACGACGGAAAATTGCCTGCTCCATGATCTGCACAGGTGCGGCTGTTTTCGCTTCTCGCGGCTACAAACGTCCGAAACGAGGTTTTTTCTTCAATGTAAAGACGTCATTTGTGAGTTTTGGGACCCATAATTATGCTAGAAAGTGCTTGGGAGTGAAGCTAGGGCGTTTGGTCAGGGACCTTCACGACGGAAAATTGCCTGCTCCATGATCTGCACAGGTGCGGCTGTTTTCGCTTCTCGGGGCTACAAACGTCCGAAACGAGGTTTTTTCTTCAATGTAAAGACGTCATTTGTGAGTTCACGGACCCGCAATTATGCTGGAAAGTGCCTGGGAGTGAAGCGAGAACGATTGGTCAGGGACCTCCACGACGGAAAATTGCCTGCTCCATGATCTGCACAGGTGCGGCTGTTTTTGCTTCTCGGGGCTACAAACGTCCGAAACGAGGTTTTTTCTTCAATGTAAAGATGTCATTTGTGAGTTCGCGGACCCGCAATTATGCTGAAAAAATTCTGGGAGTGAAGCGAGAGCGATTGGTCAGGGATCTCCACGACGGAAAATTGCCTGCTGCATGATGTGCATGTGTGCGGCTGTTTTTGCTTCTCGGGGCTACAAACGTCCGAAACAAGGTTTTTCCTTCAATGTAAAGACGCCATTTGTGAGTTCGCGGACCCGTAATTATGCTGGAAAGTGCCTGGGAGTGAAGCGAGAGCGATTGGTCAGGGACCTCTGTTAAATTGTAATGTGTTATATGTTGGTAGGCTGTAGTGGGGTAGCTGATATGGGGTACAACCCCAACTAGGGTTTGCTACTTGTACCCAATTCTTCCATTCAATGAATCATTCTTGCCTAGTTCTCTTAACATGGTATTCAGAGCAGGAGGTCCCTAGGACCTATCGACCGTTTCTTTTAAGGGCCCACCACCGCTCGCATGCGGTTACCACGCTACCCCGTGCCCTAGCCTCGTAGCGCCCTCGTGCGTCCTCGTTAGCGCCCTCGCGCGCCCTCGTTAGCGCCCTCGCGCGCCCTCGTTAGCGCCCTCGCGCGCCCCTCGTTAGCGCCCTCGCGCGCCCTCACTAGCGCCCTCGAAGCGCCCCTCGTTAGCGCCCTCGCGCGCCCCTCGCAGCGTCGCCCGCCCGCCGAGCCGCCCGCTCGCCGCCCGCCCGCCGCGCTGCCTGCTCGCAGCGTCGCCCGCTCGCCCCGCTGCCCGCTTCGCAGCCCGCTCGCCCCGCTGCCCGCTTCGCAGCCCGCCCGCCCGCTCGCTGCCCGCTTCGCGGCCCGCCCGCTTCGCTGCCCGCTCGCAGCGTCGCACGCCCGCCCGCTGCCCGCTTCGCAGCGTCGCCCGCCCGCTTGCTGCCCGCTCGCAGTGTCGCCCGCTCGCCCGCTTGCTGCCCACTCGCAGCGTCGCCCGCCCGCCCGCTGCCCGCTTCGCAGCGTCGCCCGCTCGCTCGCTGCCCGCTCGCAGCGTCGCCCGCCCGCCCGCTGCCCGCTCGCAGAGTCGCCCTCCCGCCTCGCTGCCCGCTTGCAGCGTCGCCCGCCCGCCCGCTGCCCGCTTGCAGCGTCGCCCGCCCGCCGCGCTGCCCGCTCGCCGCGTCGCCCGCCCGCCCCGCTGCCCGCTTCGCAGCCCGCCCGCCGCACTTCCCGCCTGCAGCGCCGCCCGCCTCGCCTGCTGCTCCCTGCCTGTGCACCGCCGCTTGCTCCTGCTGTGGCTGCTAGCTTCGCTCTAGCGCGTCCCCTCTGCTGCTGCCGCTGCTCTGCTGTGCCTTCACGCCTGAGCCATGGCCTCTATTCGCGTTCTTTCCTTCGATGCTGAGGGCCGTCCCGTGCAGTTCACTTCCTGGCTCGACGACCTGCAGTTGTATCTTATGAGCAATAGCACGGACCACATCTCCCTCTATGACTACGCGTCTGGTGCTGCCGCTGCTCCTGCTGCCACAGCCGAGCTTAGTGTACGTTACGCTGCAGCTCGCCTGGCTATTCGCAGTCACCTGCCGTTAGCTGAGCTAGAGCACTTTGGCGACTGCAAAACCGCTAAAGCCCTATACGACGCTGTCGTTGCTCGCTACTCCTCACCTGCCACAGCCGAGCTTAGCCGTCTCATGCTGCCTTACCTGTTCCCTGACCTGTCCACCTTTGCTACAGTCGCCGATCTTATCACCCACCTTCGCACTAGTGATGCTCGCCTGCGTGCCGCCCTTCCCACCGAGTTCTGCGCTAAGAACCCCCCTCCCCTGTACTGGGCACTCCACTTCATAGTCACCCGTCTCCCTGACACCCTCAGCTCAGTGCGCGACTATTTCCTTGCTCGCTGTCCCACTGAGCTCACTGTCGCCCTCCTAGAGGAGAAGCTGCTAGCAGCCGAGAAGAGCATTGTAGCTGTAGGTGCTGCTCGCGGCGCTCCTCGCACCCCCATCTTTGAGGGGTGTTCTCCCTCTCCCCTCGCTCCCTCCTACGCTACTGCTGCTGCTGTTGACTTCCTTGGTGCTGAGTCTGCTGGCGCTGCTTCTGCTCCTGGTGGGAGGCGCCGCACCGGCAAGGGCAAGGGGGGCAAGGGTGGCGGGGGTGGCGCTGGGGGGGGAGGGGGTGGGGGAGGTGGGGGGGGAGGCGGTGCTGGAGGGAGCGGTGGCGGGAGTGCCGGTGGGAGTGGGGCCGGCGGCGGAGGCGGGGGCGGCGGCGGGAGCAGTGGCGGTGGTGGCAGCGGCGGCAGTGGCGGCGGTGGCGGTAGTGGCGGTGGCGGTGGCGGTGGTGGCGGTCGGAGCGGAGGTAGTGGCGGCGGTGGAGGTCGGAGTGGAGGCACCGGCTCGGGCCAGAGCTCCCAGCAGCAGCAGCGTCCCCAGTCGACGACTTGGTCTTTGCTACTGCTGACACTGAGGCACTCGCTCGTGTGAAGTCGGAGCTGCAGAAGAGACACACCTGCACTGACCTGGGTGAACTGCGTAGCTACCTTGGCTTGCAGATCACCCGGGACAGAGCTCGCCGCACCATCACCCTGACTCAGTCACACATGGTGCAGCAGGTCCTTCAGCGCTTCGGCTTCCAGTTCTCCTCACCACAGGCCACACCTCTGGCTACCAGCCACTCGCTCTCAGCTCCACCTTCGGACGAGTCCGTAGAGCCGAGTGGCCCGTACCCAGAGCTTGTAGGCTGCCTCATGTACCTGATGACTTGCACACGACCTGACCTCGCGTACCCTCTTAGCATCCTTGCTCGTTACGTTGCGCCTGGGAGACACAGGAGAGAGCACTGGGAGGCTGCTAAGAGGGTGCTGCGTTACTTGTGCAGTACATCAGGCATGGGGCTGGTGCTTGGAGGACACGACAGAGTTGTTCTCACTGGTCACTCGGACGCTTCTTGGGTGGACGACTTGGCTACGCAGCGGTCGTCGCAGGGTTACACCTTCAGCCTTGGCTCTGGTTCTGTCTCGTGGCGGTCCACCCGTTCTTCTTCTGTTCTCAGCTCTAGTTGTGAGGCTGAGATCTACGCCACGGCCATGGCTGCACAGGAGTTACGCTGGCTCACCTACCTGCTGACTGACTTGGGAGAGCGGCCTAGTTCTCCTCCAGTTCTGTACGGCGACAACAAGGCGGCCCTTGCCTTGTGTCAGGAGCACAGACTGGAGCACAGGACGAAGCACATTGCTCTTCGCTACTTTCTTGCTCGAGAGCTGCAGCAGCGAGGTCAGCTTCGGCTTGTGTACGTGGACTCGAAGGCCAACACTGCTGATATCTTCACCAAGGCGCTCCCGCCTAGTGATCATCAGCGGCACTGTACTTCTTTAGGCCTTGTGTCCACGTTTCCTCACTTGCTCACTGCTTGACATTCTTTGTACTGTACTTTATATATATCTTGTTGCTTGTCTTGTACTATATCTAGCACTGCATGTGAACTGGCCTTGTGGCCTTTGCTTGTGCTCGGAGTGTGGTGACTTTGTGATCCACCCTGGGCTTGCGTTGCTTTGCTGGACTGGTCTTGTGACCCTTTGTTCTCCCCCACTTTGCCTATGGGGGTGTGTTAAATTGTAATGTGTTATATGTTGGTAGGCTGTAGTGGGGTAGCTGATATGGGGTACAACCCCAACTAGGGTTTGCTACTTGTACCCAATTCTTCCATTCAATGAATCATTCTTGCCTAGTTCTCTTAACAACCTCCACGACGGAAAATTGCCTGCTGCATGATGCGCACGTGTGCAGTTGTTTTCGCTTCTCAGGGCTACAAACGTCCGAAACAAGGTTTTTCCTTCAATGTAAAGACGCCATTTGTGAGTTCGCGGACCCGCAATAATTTGCTCGAAAGTGCCTAAGAGTGGAGCGAGATCGATTGGTCAGGGACCTCCACGACGGAAAATTGCCTGCTCCATGATCTGCACAGGTGCAGCTGTTTTCGCTTCTCGGGGCTACAAACGTCCGAAACGAGGTTTTTCCTTCAATGTAAAGACGTCATTTGTGAGTTCGCGGACCCGCAATTATGCTGGAAAGTGCCTGAGAGGGAAGCGAGAGCGATTGGTCAGGGACCTCCACGACGGAAAATTGCCTGCTGCATGATGTGCACGTGTGCGGCTATTTTCGCTTCTCGGGGCTACAAACATCCGAAACGAGGTTTTTCCTTCAATGTAAAGACGCCATTTGTGAGTTCGCAGACCCGTAATTATGCTGGAAAGTGCCTGGGAGTGAAGCGAGATCGATTGGTCAGGGACCTCCACGACGGAAAATTGTCTGCTCCATGATCTGCACAGGTGCAGCTGTTTTCGCTTCTCGGGGCTACAAACGTCCGAAACGAGGTTTTTCCTTCAATGTAAAGACGTCATTTGTAAGTTCTCGGACCTGCAATTATGCTGGAAAGTGTCTGGGAGTGAAGCGAGAGCGATTGGTCAGGGACCTCCACGACGGAAAATTGCCTGCTCCATGATCTGCGCAGGTGCGGTTGTTTTCGCTTCTCGGGGCTACAAACGTCAGAAACGAGGTTTTTTCTTCAATGTAAAGATGTCATTTGTGAGTTTGGGATCCTGCAATTTTGCTGGAAAGTTCCTGGGAGTAAAGCGAGAGCGATTGGTCAGAGACCTCCACGACGGAAAATTGCCTGCTCATGATCTGCACAGGTGCGGCTGTTTTCGCTTCTCGGAACTACAAACGTCCAAAACGAGGTTTTTTCTTCAATGTAAAGATGTCATTTGTGAGTTTGGGATCCCGCAATTTTGCTGTAAAGTTCCTGGGAGTAAAGCGAGAGCGATTGGTCAGAGACCTCCACGACGGAAAATTGCCTGCTCAATGATCTACACAGGTGCGGCTGTTTTCGCTTCTCGGAAATACAA
The DNA here is from genome assembly GCA_947470075.1 of Closterium sp. Yama58-4. Lineage (NCBI taxonomy): Eukaryota > Viridiplantae > Streptophyta > Zygnematophyceae > Desmidiales > Closteriaceae > Closterium > Closterium sp. Yama58-4. The sequence goes on from CANIUD010000740.1 coordinate 54,356, forward strand.
ACGTCCGAAACGAGGTTTTTTCTTCAATGTAAAGATGTCATTTGTGAGTTCGCGGACCTGCAATTATGCTGAAAATTGCCTAGGAGTGAAGCGAGAGCGATTGGTCAGGGACCTCCATGACGGAAAATTGCCTGCTCCATGATCTACACATGTGCGGCCGTTTTCACGCGTGCGCCCCGCCAGCTGCCCGCGCGCGCTTTATTTTCTTCGCGCGCGGCCCGTCGCACTGCCTCCCCGCTGCCCGCGCGCCTTTGCGCTGCTGCCCGTGCGCCTCGTGGCCTCGCGCACTGCCCGCCGCTGCCCTGTGCGCCACGCTGACGCACCCGCTGCTGCAGCCGCCCGTCGCCTGCTCGCGCACGCCCCGCAGGCCCGCAGCCCGCCGTCGCAGAGGCCGCACGTCAGCAGCCGCCCGTCGCCTGCTCGCGCACACCCCGCAGCCGCCCGTCACCTGCTCGCGCACGCCCCGCAGCCGCTCGTCGCCTGCTCGCGCACGCCCCGCTGCCCGTAGCCGCCCGTGCGCCGCTGCCACTGCCGCACGTGCGCATACGCAGCTGCCGCCCGTGCGCTGCTTCCGCTGCTGCTTGCGCACCGCCGCCTCCTGCCGTCGCCGCACGTGCACTGCTGCCGCCTGTGCGCCGCCGCTGCCGCTGCCGCTGCCGCCCGTGCGCTTCTGCAGCCGCCGCCCGCGAGGCGCTCGCTCCCACTGTTTTTTCTACCTACCGCGCACACTGCTGCCGCTGCAGCTGCCACCAGTGCGCCGTTGCAGCTCCTGCTGCCACGCTCCCTACTACTGCCGCTCGTGTGCCACTACGGACAGTCGACCCCGCCCGCGCCTTACCTAGCGGCCCCGCCGGCCCCGTTGACCCTACGCACACCTTTCCAGCGGCCTAGTTCCTACTCCTACTACTGTCACTATGGCTAGTCCTCCCGTTCTAGCTTTCGATGCCGAGGGCCGTCCGGTGAAGTTCGAAACCTGGCTAGATGACCTGCACCTGTTCCTACAGCTCACTGCCAAAGAAGACATCTCGCTGTACGACCACGCCCTAGGCCATGCTACTGCCCCTGACACGTCTGCTGACAGCACTCTACGCTCTCAGTGGCAGACTCGTGATGCGCACGCTCGCTTTGCTATTTGCAACTCCCTGCCGCTAGACGAGCGCGAGCACTTCGGCCAGTGCAAGACTGCTAAGGACCTCTACACCGCTGTAGTTGCCCGTTACTCCTCACCCGCTTCTGCTACGCTAGGCCGCCTCACTCTCCCCTACCTGTTCCCCGACCTAGCCTCCTTTCACACTGTCGCAGACCTCATCACCCACCTTAAGACTAGTGAGGCCCGCTTTCGCGCTGCTATGCCTGCCGAGTTTCTCACTAGCAACCCCCCCCCGCTCTGGATCACTCTCTACCACATCGTCACCCGCCTCCCTGACTCTCTGCGCGCAGTCAGGGACCACTTCCTCTCTCGCTCCCCCACTGAGCTCACTGTTGCCCTCCTCGAGAAGGAACTGCTTGCAGCTGAGGCGAGCATCGTCGCTGTAGGCACCTCTCGTGGCGACCCCCGCACCCCGTTCTTCGAGGGGTGTTCCCCTTCCCCCCTCCTCCCCTCTGTCGCCTCTGCTGCTGCTGTCGACCTCCTTGGTGCTGAGAAGGTTGGGACCGCGTCTGCTTCGAGCGGGCGCCGCAGGAGCAAGGGAGGCAGGGGTGGGGGTGGTGGCGGAGGAGGTGGGGGTGGAGGCGGTGGGAGTGGAGGCGCGACTGGGGAGGCTAGTGGCGGCAGTGGGGGAGGAGACAGCAGCGGCGGGAGCGGTGGCAGGGGTGGAGGCGGCAGCGGAGGTGGAGGTGGTCGTGGCGGCGGCAGGGGTGGAGGTGGCCGAGGCGGTGGTGGTGGCGGTGGTGGTCGTGGAGGCACTGGCGGAGGCCCGAGTCAGCAGCCCGCCCCGACGCTTCAGGCCGCCCGTGAGTGGTATGCGCAGCGTGGCTTTACCTGCACGTACGTCATTCGCACAGGTGACCGCAGCGGCCAGCAGTGTGGGAGGCCGCACCCCACGCACCGCTGCTTCGCGCGCCTTAACGACGCGTGGCGCACCCAGTTTCCTGATGCCGCTGAGCTGCCGCGCTGGGCTGATCTGGAAAAGAGGGGTGTTGATATTTGGGCTCTAGACTTTGATGCTATTCTCACTGCCATGTATGCCATGTCTATTAGTGGAGAGGGTGCTCAGTACTTGCGTGTTCCGCCCGACCCGGGCATTCAGGCCAGTCCGGCTGCCGCTCTAGGTGCTAGTGCGTCTGCTCCCACAGGTCCTGGTGAGGCTGCTGCCCTAGGTGCTAGTGCGTCCGTGCCCCCTGGTACTGAGTTGACTGCAGCACTGCACACCTTCACACTGGACTCAGGTGCCTCTCGCTCTTTCTTTCGTGACCGCACTGTCCTTGAGCCACTCGCTCGGCCAGTTGCTGTCTCCCTTGCTGACCCCTCTGGGGGTCCGGTCATTGCCACCTCCTCCACTGTTCTTCCTTGTCCTGCGGTCCCGTCCGGCACGCTTTCAGGTCTCTACCTCCCCTCGTTCTCTACGAACTTGGTGGCGGGTTGTGCGCTCCAGGACTCGGGTGTTCACCAGTTCACCCCTGCCTACGAGCGCGTGACACACTGCACATGTGCTCGGACGGGTCGCCACCTGGCTACTTTCACTCGAGAGCCGGGGTCGGACCTGTACACACTGACCACTGAGTCCCCTCAGGTAGCTGCGTCTGCGTCTACGTCTGCGTCTGCGTCAGGTCAGCTGTCCGCCCCCTGCTCGTGTCGCTCTCTGGCGCATGAGACTGTCCTTTGGCACCACCGACTTGGTCACCCGTCTGTGCAGCGCCTTCGGACCATGCACAAACGGGACCTTGTTGCTGGTCTTCCCAGGGTGCTCCCTCCCCTTCCCGACTCGCCTGCTCCTCCCTGTATTCCCTGTGTCGAGGGGCGGCAGCGCGCCGCTCCTCACTCCTCCTCCTTTCCCCCGACGACTGCTCCCTTGCAGACGCTCCACTTGGACGTGTGGGGCCCAGCCCGCGTCCGTGGACAGGGTCAGGAGCGGTACTTCCTGCTCGTTGTTGACGACTTCTCGCGCTACACCACGGTCTTCCCCTTGCGAGCCAAGGGTGACGTACCTGATGTCTTGATCCCTTGGATCCGCAGATCTCGTCTCCAGCTCACCAGGCGTTTCCGCTCCGACTTTCCTGTCCTGCGTCTGCACTCTGACAGAGGTGGGGAGTTTTCCTCTGGCCTCCTGGAGGCCTTCTGTCAGCAGGAGGGCATTGAGCAGTCGTTCACGCTTCCGGCCTCTCCACAGCAGAATGGGGTTGCTGAGCGCCGCATTGGTCTAGTCATGGAGGTCGCTCGTACCTCCTTGAGTCATGCGGCTGCCCCCCATTTTCTGTGGCCGTTTGCGGTCCGATACGCTGCGCATCAGCTCAACCTCTGGCCCCGTGTCTCCTTGCCCGAGACTTCTCCGACACTGCGTTGGACGGGAGAGGCTGGCGATGCGTCGCGTTTTCGGGTCTGGGGATCCCGAGCTTTTGTCCGCGACACGTCCGCGGACAAGCTCTCCCGTCGCGCTGTCCCCTGCGTCTTCCTTGGCTTTGTCCCGGACGCCCCTGGTTGGCAGTTCTACCACCCCACCTCGCGTCGTGTCCTGGCCTCTCAGGACGTCACTTTTGACGAGTCCGTCCCCTACTACCGCCTCTTCCCCTACCGCACTGCCCCGCACTGCCTCTCTTCCTCGCTCCAGGTGCTGAGGTACCAGACCCCCTCCCCCCTCAGGGTGCCGCTCCCTCAGGTGTGTCCCAGGTAGACCCGGGTGAGCCGGTCGAGGTAGCTGTTGACTCTCGTCCTGCGTCTGGGGGTGCTGAGCCTGGGGGTGCTGAGTCTGGGGGTGCGGAGCCTGGGGGTGTTGAGCCTGGAGGTGCGGAGCCTGGCGGTGCGGAGCCTGGAGGTGCTGAGCCTGGGGGTGCGGAGTCTGGGGGTGCTGAGTCTGGGGGTGCTGAGACTGAGCGTGCTACACCTGGAGGAGCCCTCTCCTCCCAGCAGCTGCAGGAGAGGTACCTCGAGTACTGCCGCCTCCGGAGAGGTGCTGCTGGAGCTCGTCCCGGTACTTCCCCTCCTACCCAGGAGCTCCCCCCCATTCAGCAGATCCGAGAGTGGTACACACGCCGCTGCAGTCTTCGGAGTGGTCCTCCGGGTGCTGCGGACCTTGGGGGTGGCGCTGCTACTGGTGCTGAGGACCCGGGCGTTGGGGCTGCTGCTGGTGCTGAGGACCCGGGCGTTGGAGCTGCTGCTGGTACTGCGGACCCGAGCGGTGGCGCTGCTGCTGGTGCTGAGGACCCGGGCGTTGGAGCTACTGCTGGAGCTGAGGACCCGGACGGTGGAGCTGCTGCTGGTGCTGAGGACCCGGGCGCTGGAGCTGCTGCTGGTGCTGAGGACCCGGGCGGTGGAGCTGCTGCTGGTGCTGAGGACTCGGACGTTGGAGCTACTGCTGGAGCTGAGGACCCGAGCGGTGGTGCTGCTGCTGGTGCTGAGGACCCGGCCGGTGGAGCTGCTGCTGGTGTTGAGGACCCGGACGTTGGGGCTGCTGCTGGTGCTGAGGACCCTGCCGCTGGTGTCTCTGCTGGTTCTGGAGACGCTACGCGGCCGCGACCGTACTTCGTACCACTTCTTCAGCAGGTTCTTGGTCAGGCTCCTCCTCCCTGTCCTCCTCCCTCAGTAGAGTGTCCTCCGCGTGTCCAGTCGCCGTCACAGTTACCGCCTGCCTCGCCTCTCCCTGCTCCCTCTCCTTACACTGGTCCCACGGGAGGTCTTACAGAGCGTCGTGAGCCTGAGTCTCGTCCTGCGTCGCCTGTTCGTACTACTCGCACTGGTCGTCGTGTCCCACGTGAGCGTCCTCCCCGTTAAATTGTAATGTGTTATATGTTGGTAGGCTGTAGTGGGGTAGCTGATATGGGGTACAACCCCAACTAGGGTTTGCTACTTGTACCCAATTCTTCCATTCAATGCATCATTCTTGCCTAGTTCTCTTAACATGGTATTCAGAGCAGGAGGTCCCTAGGACCTACCGACCGTTTTTTTTTAAGGGCCCACCACCGCTCGCATGCGGTTACCACGCTACCCCGTGCCCTAGCCTCGTAGCGCCCTCGCGCGCCCTCGTTAGCGCCCTCGCGCGCCCTCGTTAGCGCCCTCGCGCGCCTCTCGTTAGCGCCCTCGCGCGCCCTCGCTAGCGCCCTCGCGCGCCCCTCGCAGCGTCGCCCGCCCGCCGAGCCGCCCGCTCGCAGCGTCGCCCGCCTACCGCGCTGCCCGTTTCGCAGCCCGCCCGCCGCGCTGCCCGCTCGCAGCGTCGCCCGCTCGCCCGCTGCCCGCTTCGCAGCGTCGCCCGCCCGCCGCGCTGCCCGCTTGCAGCGTCGCCCGCCCGCCCGCTGCCCGCTTCGCGGCCCGCCCGCCGCGCTGCCCGCTCGCAGCGTCGCCCGCCCGCCTCGCTGCCCGCTTGCAGCGTCGCCCGCCCGCCCGCTGCCCGCTTGCAGCGTCGCCCGCCCGCCCGCTGCCCGCTTCGCAGCCCGCCCGCCGCGCTGCCTGCTCGCAGCGTCGCCCGCCCGCCCCGCTGCCCGCTTCGCAGCCCGCCCGCCGCACTTCCCGCCTGCAGCGCCGCCTGCCCGCCGCGCTGCCCGCTTCGTAGCCCGCCCCCCGCACTGCCCGCTCGCCGAGTCGCCCGCCCGCCGCGCTTCCCGCCGAGCTACCTACCTGCAGCGCTGCGGCAGCTTCCCTGCTCCATCGCACTGTCCCTATGGCTTCCATCCGCGTGCTGTCGTTCGATGCTGAGGGCCGCCCTGTGAAGTTCGCCACTTGGCTGGATGACCTGCAGCTGTTCCTTCTGAGCGATAGCAAGGAGCATGTGTCGCTCTATGATTACGCGTCTGGTGCTGCACCTGCCCCTCCTGCCACAGCTGAGCTTAGTGTTCGTTCCCACTGGCAGACTCGTGACGCAGCTGCTCGCCTAGCCATTCGCAGTCACCTCCCGCTAGCTGAGCTAGAGCATTTTGGCGACTGCAAATCCGCTAAGGCCCTGTACGATGCTGTCGTTGCTCGCTACTCCTCGCCTGCCACAGCCGAGCTTAGCCGCCTCATGCTGCCGTACCTGTTCCCTGATCTGTCCGCCTTTGCTACAGTCGCCGATCTTATCACCCACCTTCGCACTAGTGATGCTCGCCTGCGTGCTGCCCTTCCCACCGAGTTCTGCGCTAAGAACCCCCCTCCACTGTACTGGACACTCCACTTCATAGTCACCCGACTCCCTGACACCCTCAGCTCAGTTCGAGACCACTTCCTTGCTCGCTGTCCCACTGAGCTCACAGTCGCCCTCCTAGAGGAGCAGCTGCTAGCGGCCGAAAAGAGCATTGTAGCTGTCGGTGCTGCTTGAGGCGCTCCTCGCACCCCCATCTTTGAGGGGTGTTCTCCCTCTCCCCTCGCTCCCTCCTACGCTACTGCTGCTGCTGTTGACTTCCTTGGTGCTGAGTCTGCTGGCGCTGCTTCTGCTCCTGGTGGGAGGCGCCGCACCGGCAAGGGCAAGGGGGGCAAGGGTGGCGGGGGTGGCGCTGGGGGGGGAGGAGGTGGGGGAGGTGGGGGGGGAGGCGGTGCTGGAGGGAGCGGTGGCGGGAGTGCTGGTGGGAGTGGGGTCGGCAGCGGAGGCGGGGGCGGCGGAGGGAGCGGTGGCGGTGGTGGCGGCGGCGGCGGTGGCGGCGGCGGCGGCGGTGGCGGCGGCGGCGGTGGCGGTCGGAGCGGAGGTAGTGGTGGTGGCGGAGGTCGGAGTGGAGGCACTGGCTCGGGCCAGAGCTCCCAGCAGCAGCAGCGTCCCCAGACGACCCAGCAGCTTCGTGAGTGGCTTGCTCAGCGTGGGACGTCGGGGGGCAATGGCCGCTGTTCCTATGTCATTCGCACAGGTGACCGCAAGGGACAGACGTGTGGGAGGTTCCACACCCCGTACCGCTGCTTCTCCCGCCTTGACGACGCTTGGCGTGAGGAGATGGGCGAGGATGTTGAGCGCCCCCGCTGGGCTGAGCTCATGAGGGCTGGTGTTGATATCTTTGCTCTTGACTATGATGCTATTATTGCTGCCATGTATGCATTGACTGTTAGTGCCGAGGGAGACTGTTACTTGTGTGTGCCGCCTGACCCAGGTATAGAGCCCGCTGCCCTGGGTACTAGTGAGTCTGCTCTCTCTGGTATGGTGCCCCCTGTACTTGCCCCCTCCAGTGCTGTCCCGGCTGTTTGCGAGTCTGCTCTCTCAGGTACAGCACCCACAGAGACTGCTCTCTCAGGTACCGCACCGGCTGAGGCCTGTCACACCTTCACCCTTGACTCAGGTGCTTCCCGCTGTTTCTTTCGTGACAGTACTGAGCTCACACCGCTTCCTGCACCGGTCCCAGTCTCCTTGGCTGACCCCTCTGGGGGCCCAGTCCTTGCCCAGTCCACCACTGTGCTCCCTTGTCCGGCGGTTCCGTCTGGCTCGTTGTCAGGTTTCCACCTCCCCTTGTTCTCGACGAACCTGGTGAGCAACGCTGTCATCCAGGATCAGTGGGTTGACACCTTTACCCCTGGAGGACAGCGTGTGGCGATCTGCACGTGCTCCAGGACCGGCCGTCACCTGGCTACGTTTACCCGTCGGCCGGGGTCGAGTCTCTACACACTGACCACTGCGTCTCCTCAGGTTGCTGCTGTCGGTCAGGTGTCCGCGTCAGGTCTGGTGGCCCACGCCTGTGAGTGTCGTTCCCTGTCGCACCAGACTCTTCTCTGGCACCACCGCCTGGGTCACCCCTCCTTGCCACGCCTCCGTGGCATGCACCGTCGCTGCCTTGTGTCTGGTCTTCCCAGGTCCCTCCCTCCCCTCCCTGCCTCGCCTGCGCCGCCTTGCCTTCCTTGCGTCGAGGGACGGCAGCGCGCCGCTCCTCACTCCTCCTCGTTCCCCCCGACAGAGGCTCCTCTGCAGACCCTCCACCTGGACGTGTGGGGCCCAGCCCGCGTTCGTGGCCAGGGCGGTGAGCGGTACTTTTTGCTGGTTGTCGACGACTACTCGCGTTACACCACGGTCTTCCCCTTGCGCACCAAGGGTGAGGTCCCTGCTGTTCTGATCCCTTGGATCCGCACAGTTTGTCTCCAGCTCCGCCGCCGTTTCCGGACGGATCTTCCTGTCCTGCGTCTGCATTCTGACAGAGGTGGTGAGTTTTCCTCCAATCTCTTGAGGACCTTCTGTCAGGCGGAGGGCATCGAGCAGACCTTCACGCTTCCGGACTCCCCACAGCAGAATGGGGTTGCTGAGCGCCGCATTGGCCTGGTCATGGAGGTCGCTCGTACCTCCTTGGTCCACGCGGCGGCTCCCCATTTTCTGTGGCCGTTTGCTGTCCGGTACGCTGCGCATCAGCTCAACCTCTGGCCCTGTGTCTCCTTGCCGGAGACCTCGCCCACACTGCGTTGGACGGGGGAGGTTGGTGATGCGTCGCGCTTCCGGGTGTGGGGTGCTCGTGCCCTTGTCCGCGATACGTCCGCGGACAAGCTCTCCTCCCGCACGCTTCCCTGTGTCTTCCTTGGCTTTGTCCCTGACGCGCCGGGCTGGCAGTTTTACCACCCCACCTCTCGCCGGGTCTTCGCCTCTCAGGACGTCACCTTTGACGAGTCGGTCCCTTTTTACCGTCTCTTCCCCTACCGCACTGCCCCCCTCCCTCCCCCGCCGCTTTTCCTTGCTCCTGGTCCCCCTCCGGTAGACCCCCTTCCCCCTCAGGGTCCTGCTCCTTCAGGTGTCTCTCAGGTAGACCCTCCTCCCGTCGCTGAGCCTGTCGAGGTCACAGGTGACTCAGGTGCTGCTGCAGGTGGTGCTGCTGGGAGTGCTGAGCCTGGGGGTGCTGAGCCTGCGGGTGCTGGGCCTGGGAGTGCTGGGACTGCGGGTGCTGGAGCTGAGGGTACTGTGCCTGGGAGTTCGGCGCCTGGGGGTGCTGAGCCTGGGGGTGCTACGACTGGGGGTGCTGAGCCTGCGTGTACGGAGCCTGGGGTTGCTGCGTCTGGGAGTTCGGCGCCTGGGGGTGCTGAGCCTGGGGGTACTGTGACTGGGAGTGCTGTGCCTGCGGGTACTGAGCCTGGGGGTGCTGCTACTGAGCCTACGGAGCCTCGGGTTGCTGCGTCTGGGGGTGCTCCGGTTCGGGGTGCTGAGCAGTCTCTCACACCGCAGCAGGTTTCGTGACTGGTACGTCCGGCGCTTTCGCCGTCCTTGTGGCTCGGCTGGAGCTGGGGGTGCTGGAGCTGCTCGTCCTGGGGGTGCTCGTACTGGGGGTGCTGGAGCTGCCGGGACTGGTTGTTCTGGGAGCGCTACGACTGGAGCTGCTGGAGCTGGGGACTCTGGAGCTGGCGGTGCTAGCGGAGTTGGAGCTGCCGACTCTGGGGGTGCTTTTCCTAGCGGTGCTGCGGACCCTCGGGGTGGCGCTGCTGCTGGTGCTGCGGACCCACCTGGTGGAGCTGCTGCTGGTGCTGAGGACTCGGTCGTTGGAGCTCCTGCTGGTACTGAGGACCCGGCCGCTGGAGTCTCTTCTGCTTCTGGAGACGCTGCGCGGCCGCGACCGTACTTCGTACCGCTCCTTCAGCAGGTTCTTGGGCAGGCTCCTCCTCCTTGTCCTCCTCCCTCCGTAGAGTGTCCTCCGCCTGTCCAGCCGCAGTCACAGTTACCGCCTACCTCGCCTCTCCCTGCTCCCTCTCCTTACACTGGTCCCACAGGAGGTCTTACAGAGCGTCGTGAGCCTGAGTCTCGTCCTGCGTCGCCTGTTCGTACTGCTCGCACTGGTCGTCGTGTCCGTCGTGAGCGTCCTCCTCCTGTCCCCGGCACTCACTACATGACTCTGCGTCCATCTACTGCTCCTCAGCGTGTCCCTCTACCGTCTCCTCCTGCGTCCTCTTTGCCTGCCGTTCCGGACCCTGAGTCTGACCGGTATCGTGCTGAGCACCCTACTGTCACGCGTCTCCTAGCTACTGTTGTCACTGACCCTACATTTGAGTCCTCGGCTGCGTCTGCTCTGGTCGCTGAGTTGGTTGACTTTGCTGCTGCCTGTCGTCTAGACTACGCTGCTAGCCTGGTTGCTGCGTCTGAGTCTGCGTCTGTCTGTCCTCCGTCCGTCGGGGGTGAGTGTGCTCTTGGCACGGACGTCCTTGAGGACAGGCAGGAGGACTTTGACTCTCTCGCGGCTGCTGTACCTCATCTCGTGGCCTGGTTGCTTGCCCCTGAGGGAGACCCGGATGCACTAGACATCCCCACTCCGCGCACTTACGCAGAGGCGATCTCGGGTCCCTACTCCTCTCAGTGGCAGACAGCCATGGACGCAGAGATGGCATCCTGGAAGTCCACAGGCACCTACGTCGACGACGTTCCCCCTCCTGGGGCGAACATCGTCGATGGCATGTGGATTTTAAGGGTGAAGCGGCCGCCAGGTTCTCCGCCTGTCTTCAAGGCTCGTTACGTTGCTAGAGGCTTCAGTCAGCGTCAGGGGGTTGACTTCTTCCAGACCTTCTCCCCCACCCCGAAGATGACCACTCTTCGGGTTCTGCTGCACGTTGCTGCTCAGCGTGACTACGAGCTTCACTCTCTTGACTTCAGCACAGCGTTCCTGCAGGGCAGCCTGCACGAGGAGATCTGGCTGCGCCGCCCACCTGGCTTTACTGGGTCGTTTCCTCCTGGTACCCAGTGGAGCCTCCGCCGGCCAGTCTACGGTCTCCGCCAGGCGCCACGTGAGTGGCACGACACACTGAGGACTACACTTGCGGCTCTTGGGTTCGCGCCGTCTACTGCTGACCCGTCGCTGTTTCTGCGCACAGACACGTCGCTGCCGCCGTTCTACATTCTCGTGTACGTCGACGACTTGGTCTTTGCTACTGCTGACACTGAGGCACTCGCTCGTGTGAAGTCGGAGCTGCAGAAGAGACACACCTGCACTGACCTGGGTGAACTGCGTAGCTACCTTGGCTTGCAGATCACCCGGGACAGAGCTCGCCGCACCATCACCCTGACTCAGTCACACATGGTGCAGCAGGTCCTTCAGCGCTTCGGCTTCCAGTTCTCCTCACCACAGGCCACACCTCGCTCGCAGCTCCAGCTCCACCTTCGGACGAGTCCGTAGAGCCGAGTGGCCCGTACCCAGAGCTTGTAGGCTGCCTCATGTACCTGATGACTTGCACACGACCTGACCTCGCGTACCCTCTTAGCATCCTTGCTCGTTACGTTGCGCCTGGGAGACACAGGAGAGAGCACTGGGAGGCTGCTAAGAGGGTGCTGCGTTACTTGTGCAGTACATCAGGCATGGGGCTGGTGCTTGGAGGACACGACAGAGTTGTTCTCACTGGTCACTCGGACGCTTCTTGGGTGGACGACTTGGCTACGCAGCGATTGTCGCAGGGTTACACCTTCAGCCTTGGCTCTGGTTCTGTCTCGTGGCGGTCCACCCGTTCTTCTTCTGTTCTCAGCTCTAGTTGTGAGGCTGAGATCTACGCCACGGCCATGGCTGCACAGGAGTTACGCTGGCTCACCTACCTGCTGACTGACTTGGGAGAGCGGCCTAGTTCTCCTCCAGTTCTGTACGGCGACAACAAGGCGGCCCTTGCCTTGTGTCAGGAGCACAGACTGGAGCACAGGACGAAGCACATTGCTCTTCGCTACTTTTTTGCTCGAGAGCTGCAGCAGCGAGGTCAGCTTCGGCTTGTGTACGTGGACTCGAAGGCCAACACTGCTGATATCTTCACCAAGGCGCTCCCGCCTAGTGATCATCAGCGGCACTGTACTTCTTTAGGCCTTGTGTCCACGTTTCCTCACTTGCTCACTGCTTGACATTCTTTGTACTGTACTTTATATATATCTTGTTGCTTGTCTTGTACTATATCTAGCACTGCATGTGAACTGGCCTTGTGGCCTTTGCTTGTGCTCGGAGTGTGGTGACTTTGTGATCCACCCTGGGCTTGCGTTGCTTTGCTGGACTGGTCTTGTGACCCTTTGTTCTCCCCCACTTTGCCTATGGGGGTGTGTTAAATTGTAATGTGTTATATGTTGGTAGGCTGTAGTGGGGTAGCTGATATGGGGTACAACCCCAACTAGGGTTTGCTACTTGTACCCAATTCTTCCATTCAATGCATCATTCTTGCCTAGTTCTCTTAACACGTCCTCCTCCTGTCCCTGGCACTCACTACATGACTCTGCGTCCCTCCACTGCTCCTCAGCGTGTCCCGCTACCGTCTCCTCCTGCTTCCTCTCTGCCTACTCTTCCTGACCCGGAGTCTGACTCCCGTCGTGCTGCCAGTCCCACTGTCACCCGTCTCCTCGCTACTGTTGTCACTAACCCTACCTTTGAGTCCTCTGCTGCGTCTGCTCTAGTCGCTGAGTTGATCGACTTTGCTGCCCGGTGTCGTCTAGACTATGCCACTAGCCTTGTTGCTGAGTCTGAGTCTGAGTCTGTCTGTCCTCCGTCCGTCGGGGGTGAGTGTGCTCTTGGCACGGACGTCCTTGAGGACAGACAGGAGGAGTTCCAGTGCTTTGCTGCTGCTTTACCCCACCTCGTGTCCATGCTAGTTGCCCCTGAGGGAGACCCGGATGCACCAGACATCCCGACCCCGCGCACTTACGCTGAGGCGATGGCGGGTCCCTACTCCTCTCAGTGGCAGACAGCCATGGACGCAGATATGGCATCCTGGAAGTCCACACGCACCTACGTCGACGAGGTTCCCCACCTGGGGCGAACATCGTCAGTGGCATGTGGATTTTCAGGGTGAAGCGGCCACCGGGTTCTCCTCCTGTCTTCAAGGCGCGCTATGTGGCTCGAGGCTTCAGTCAGCGAGAGGGAGTTGACTTCTTTCAGACCTTCTCCCCCACCCCGAAGATGACCACTCTTCGGGTGCTGCTGCACATAGCCGCTCAGCGCGACTACGAGCTTCACTCACTTGACTTCAGCACTGCTTTCTTGCAGGGCAGCCTGCACGAGGAGATCTGGCTGCGCCGCCCTCCTGGCTTCACTGGGTCGGTTCCTCCTGGTACCCAGTGGAGGCTTTAGCGGCCGGTCTACGGTCTCCGCCAGGCACCGCGTGAGTGGCACGACACACTGAGGACGACACTTGCGGCTCTTGGGTTCGCTCCCTCTACTGCTGACCCGTCACTGTTTCTACGCACAGACACCTCACTGCCGCCGTTCTACATCCTCGTGTACGTCGACGACTTGGTCTTTGCCACTGCTGACACCGCGGCACTTGCCCACGTGAAGTCGGAGCTGCAGAGGAGACACACGTGTACAGACCTGGGTGAACTGACAAGCTATCTTGGCTTGCGGATCACCCGGGACAGAGCACGGCGCACCATCACCTTGACTCAGTCACACATGGTGCAGCAGATCCTTCAGCGCTTCCGCTTCACGTACTCCTCGCCTCAGTCCACTCCTCTGCCTACCGGTCACTCGCTCTCAGCTCTGCCTTCGGATGAGTCCGTAGAGCCGAGTGGCCCGTATCCAGAGCTTGTGGGCTGCCTCATGTACCTGATGACCTACACTCGACCTGACCTTGCATACCCTCTTAGCATCCTTGCACGCTATGTCGCTCTTGGCCGTCACAGAAAGTAGCACATGGATGCCGCTAAGAGGGTGTTGCGCTACTTGTGCAGTACGTCGGGCATGGGGCTAGTGCTTGGAGGGCGAGACCGAGTTGTACTTACTGGACACTCAGACGCTTCTTGGGCGGACGACCAGGCTACTCAGCGGTCGTCTCAGGGTTACACCTTCAGCCTTGGCTCCGGCTCAGTTTCTTGGCGTTCTACACGCTCTTCTTCTGTTCTCAGCTCCAGTTGTGAGGCTGAGATCTACGCCACAGCCATGGCTGCCCAGGAGCTTCGCTGGCTGACCTACCTGCTGACCGACTTGGGTGAGCGGCCTCGTTCTCCTCCAGTGCTGTACGTCGACAACCAGGCTGCCATTGCCTTGTGTGAGGAGCACAGACTGGAGCACAGAACGAAGCACATCGCCCTCGGCTTCTTCTTCCTTGCTCGAGAGCTGAAGCAGCGCGGTCAACTTTGTCTGCGTTACGTGGCCAGTGAGGCCAACCTTGCTGATGTGTTCACCAAGGCGCTTCCGCCTTGTGACCATCAGCGCTTCTGCACTCTGCTAGGCCTTGTGCCTACTGGACCTCACTTACTTACCTCTTGACCTTGCTTGTACTGTGATCACTATATATATATATATATCTACCTGCATGTTTACTCTTGCTAGGTTGTGATCACTGTATCTCATGCGACTGCTTATGTTATAAACCTGCATGTGAACTGGTCTTGTGACCACTAGCTTGTGCTCGGAATTTGTGTGGTATCCTTGAGATCCACCCTGAGCTTGTTGTTGCCTTGCTTTGCCTTGACTGGTCTTGTGACCCCTAGGTCTCCCCCACTTTGCCTATGGGGGTGTGTCAAACATTATATGTGTTGTGTTTGTGTAGGCTGTAGTGGGTTAGCCTATAGGGGGGTCACAACATTAGGGTTTCATATTTGTACTCACAATCCTTTCTTACTGACATAAAGACGGCATTTGTGAGTTCAAAAACCCGTAATAGTGCTTGAAAGTTCTTGGGAGTGAAGCGAGACCGATTGGTCAGGGACCTCAACGACGGAAAATTGCACGCTCCATGATCTGCACAGGTGCGGCTGTTTTCGCATCTCGGGGCTACAAACGTCCCAAACGAGGTCTTTTTTTCAATGTAAAGACGTCATTTGTGAATTTGCAAACCCACAATTATGCTGGAAAGTGCCTGGGAGTGAAGCGAGAGCGATTGGTCAAGGACCTCCACGACGGAAAATTGCCTGCTCCATGATCTGCACAGGTGCGGCTGTTTTCGCTTCTCGGGGCTACAAACGTCCGAAACGAGCGTTTTTTGCTTCAATGTATAGACGTCAGTTGCGAGTTCGCGGACCCGCAGTTATGCTGGAAAGTGCATGGGAGTGAAGCGAGAGCGATTGGTCAGGGACCACCTCCATGACGGAACATTGCCTCCTCCATGATATGCACAGGTGCGGCTGTTTTTGCTTCTCGGGGCTACAAACGTCCGAAACGAGGTTTTTTCTTCAATGTAATTATGAGTTGACGGACCCGTAATCATGTTGGAAAGTGCCTGGGAGTGAAGCGAGAGTGATTGGTCAGGGACCTCCACGACGGAAATTTGCCCGCTCCATGATCTGCACAGGTGCGGCTGTTTTCGCTTCTCGGGGCTACAAACGTCCGAAACAAGGTTTTTTCGGGCACACGCTAGGCACTTGTTCTTGCAATTTTGCACTCACTAGATACTTGTTCTTGCAATTTTGCACACGCTAGGCACTTGTTCTTGCAATTTTGCACACACAAGGCACTTGTTCTTGCAATTTCACACTCTAGGCATTGTTCTTGCAATTTTGCACACACTAGGCACTTTTTTTTGCAATTTTGCACACACTAGGCACTTGTTCTTGCAATTTTGCACACGCTAGGCACTTGTTCTTGCAATTTTGCACACGCTAGGCACTTGTTTTTGTCATTTTGCACACGCTAGGCACTTGTTCTTGCAATTTTGCACACGCTAGGCACTTGTTCTTGCAATTTTGCACACGCTAGGCACTTGTTCTTGCAATTTTGCACTCACTAGAACACTTGTTCTTGCAATTTTGAACTCACTAGACACTTGTTTTTGCAAATTTGAACTCACTCACTAGACACTTGTTCTTGCAATTTTGCACACGCTAGGCACTTGTTCTTGCAATTTTGCAGACGTTAGGCACTTGTGTTCTTGCAATTTTGAACTCACTAGACACTTGTTCTTGCAATTTTGCACACGCTAGGCACTTATTTTCGCAATTTTGCACACACTAGGCACTTGTTCTTGCAATTTCGCACACGCTATGCACTTGCTCTTGCATTTTTGCATACGCTAGGCACTTGTTCTTGCAATTTTGCACTCACTAGACACTTGTTCTTGCAATTTCACACACGCTAAGCACTTGTTCTTGCAATTTTGCACACGCTAGGCACTTGTTCTTGCAATTTTGCACACGCTAGGCACTTGTTCTTGCAATTTTGCACTCACCAGGCACTTGTTCTTGCATTTTGCACACGCTAGGCACTCGTTTTTGCAATTTCGCACACGCTAGGCACTGTTCTTGCAATTTTGCACACGCTAAGCCCTTGTTCTTGCAATTTTGAACTCACCAAACACTTGTTCTTGCAACTTTGCACAGGCTAGGCACTTGTTCTTGCAATTTTGCACACGCTAGGCACTTGTTCTTGCAATTTTGCACACGCTAGGCACTTGTTCTTGCAATTTTGCACACGCTAGGCACTTGTTCTTGCAATTTTGCACTCACCAGGCACTTTTTCTTGCAATTTTGCACACGCTAGGCACTTGTTCTTGCAATTTTGCACACGCTATGCCCTTGTTCTTGCAATTTTGCACACTAGATACTTGTTCTTGCAATTTTGCACACGTTAGGCATTTTTGGTTCTAGACAATTTTTGCAACACACACGGCACTTGTTCTTGCAATTTTGCACACGCTAGGCACTTGTTCTTGCAATTTTGCACACGCTAGGCACTTGTTCTTGCAATTTTGCACACGCTAGGCACTTGTTCTTGCAATTTTGCACACGCTAGGCACTTGTTCTTGCAATTTTGCACACGCTAGGCACTTGTTTTGTCATTTTGCACACGCTAGGCACTTGTTCTTGCAATTTTGCACACGCTAGGCACTTGTTCTTGCAATTTTGCACACGCTGCCACTTGTTCTTGCAATTTTGAACTCATTAGACACTTGTTCTTGCAATTTTGCACTCACTAGACACTTGTTTTTGCAAATTTGACTCATCACTAGACACTTGTTCTTGCAATTTTGCACACGCTAGGCACTTGTTCTTGCAATTTGCATACGTTAGGCACTTGTTCTTGCAATTTGAACTCACTAGACACTTGTTCTTGCAATTTTGCACACGCTAGGCACTTATTTTCGCAATTTTGCACACGCTAGGCACTTGTTCTTGCAATTTTGCACACGCTATGCACTTGCTCTCTTGCAATTTTGCATACTCTAGGCACTTGTTCTTGCAATTTTGCACTCGCTAGACACTTGTTCTTGCAATTTCACACACGCTAAGCACTTGTTCTTGCAATTTTGCACTCACTAGGCACTTGTTCTTGCAATTTTGCACACGCTAGGCACTTGTTCTTGCAATTTTGCACTCACCAGGCACTTGTTCTTGCAATTTTGCACACGCTAGGCACTCGTTTTT
>CANIUD010000741.1:0-67542 GCA_947470075.1 Closterium sp. Yama58-4
CTTTCTGCTCCTGGTGGGAGGCGCCGCACCGGCAAGGGCAAGGGGGGCAAGGGTGGCGGGGGTGGCGCTGGGGGGGAGGGGGGGGGAGGTGGGGGGGGAGGCGGTGCTGGAGGGAGCGGTGGCGGGAGTGCCGGTGGGAGTGGGGCCGGCGGCGGAGGCGGGGGCGGCGGCGGGAGCAGTGGCGGTGGTGGCAGCGGCGGCAGTGGCGGCGGTGGCGGCGGTGGCGGTAGTGGCGGTGGCGGTGTTGGGGTCGGAGCGGAGGTAGTGGCGGCGGTGGAGGTCGGAGTGGAGGCACCGGCTCGGGCCAGAGCTCCCAGCAGCAGCAGCGTCCCCAGTCGACGACTTGGTCTTTTTGCTACTGCTGACACTGAGGCACTCGCTCGTGTGAAGTCGGAGCTGCAGAAGAGACCACCTCCTGCACTGACCTGGGTGAACTGCGTAGCTACCTTGGCTTGCAGATCACCCGGACAGAGCTCGCCGCACCATCACCCTGACTCAGTCACACATGGTGCAGCAGGTCCTTCAGCGCTTCGGCTTCAGTTCTCCTCACCACAGGCCACACCTCTGGCTACCAGCCACTCGCTCTCAGCTCCACCTTCGGACGAGTCCGTAGAGCCGAGTGGCCCGTACCCAGAGCTTGTAGGCTGCCTCATGTACCTGATGACTTGCACACGACCTGACCTCGCGTACCCTCTTAGCATCCTTGCTCGTTACGTTGCGCCTGGGAGACACAGGAGAGAGCACTGGGAGGCTGCTAAGAGGGTGCTGCGTTACTTGTGCAGTACATCAGGCATGGGGCTGGTGCTTGGAGGACACGACAGAGTTGTTCTCACTGGTCACTCGGACGCTTCTTGGGTGGACGACTTGGCTACGCAGCGCGGTCTCGCAGGGTTACAACACCTTCAGCCTTGGCTCTGGTTCTGTCTCGTGGCGGTCCACCCGTTCTTCTTCTGTTCTCAGCTCTAGTTGTGAGGCTGAGATCTACGCCACGGCCATGGCTGCACAGGAGTTACGCTGGCTCACCTACCTGCTGACTGACTTGGGAGAGCGGCCTAGTTCTCCTCCAGTTCTGTACGGCGACAACAAGGCGGCCCTTGCCTTGTGTCAGGAGCACAGACTGGAGCACAGGACGAAGCACATTGCTCTTCGCTACTTTCTTGCTCGAGAGCTGCAGCAGCGAGGTCAGCTTCGGCTTGTGTACGTGGACTCGAAGGCCAACACTGCTGATATCTTCACCAAGGCGCTCCCGCCTAGTGATCATCAGCGGCACTGTACTTCTTTAGGCCTTGTGTCCACGTTTCCTCACTTGCTCACTGCTTGACATTCTTTGTACTGTACTTTATATATATCTTGTTGCTTGTCTTGTACTATATCTAGCACTGCATGTGAACTGGCCTTGTGGCCTTTGCTTGTGCTCGGAGTGTGGTGACTTTGTGATCCACCCTGGGCTTGCGTTGCTTTGCTGGACTGGTCTTGTGACCCTTTGTTCTCCCCCACTTTGCCTATGGGGGTGTGTTAAATTGTAATGTGTTATATGTTGGTAGGCTGTAGTGGGGTAGCTGATATGGGGTACAACCCCAACTAGGGTTTGCTACTTGTACCCAATTCTTCCATTCAATGAATCATTCTTGCCTAGTTCTCTTAACAACCTCCACGACGGAAAATTGCCTGCTGCATGATGCGCACGTGTGCAGTTGTTTTCGCTTCTCAGGGCTACAAACGTCCGAAACAAGGTTTTTCCTTCAATGTAAAGACGCCATTTGTGAGTTCGCGGACCCGCAATAATTTGCTCGAAAGTGCCTAAGAGTGGAGCGAGATCGATTGGTCAGGGTCCACCACGACGGAAAATTGCCTGCTCCATGATCTGCACAGGTGCAGCTGTTTTCGCTTCTCGGGGCTACAAACGTCCGAAACGAGGTTTTTCCTTCAATGTAAAGACGTCATTTGTGAGTTCGCGGACCGCAATTCTGCTGGAAAGTGCCTGAGAGGGAAGCGAGAGCGATTGGTCAGGGACCTCCACGACGAAAAATTGTCTGCTCCATGATCTGCACAGGTGCGGCTGTTTTCGCTTCTCGGGGCTACAAACGTTCGAAACGAGGTTTTTTCTTCAATATAAAGACGTCATTTGTGAGTTCGCGGACCTGCAATTATGCTGAAAAGTTTCTGAGAGTGAAGCGAGAGCGATTGGTCAGGGACCTCCACGACGGAAAATTGCCTGCTGCATGATGTGCACGTGTGCGGCTATTTTCGCTTCTCGGGGCTACAAACATCCGAAACGAGGTTTTTCCTTCAATGTAAAGACGCCATTTGTGAGTTCGCAGACCCGTAATTATGCTGGAAAGTGCCTGGGAGTGAAGCGAGATCGATTGGTCAGGGACCTCCACGACGGAAAATTGTCTGCTCCATGATCTGCACAGGTGCAGCTGTTTTCGCTTCTCGGGGCTACAAACGTCCGAAACGAGGTTTTTCCTTCAATGTAAAGACGTCATTTGTAAGTTCTCGGACCTGCAATTATGCTGGAAAGTGTCTGGGAGTGAAGCGAGAGCGATTGGTCAGGGACCTCCACGACGGAAAATTGCCTGCTCCATGATCTGCGCAGGTGCGGTTGTTTTTTTGCTTCTCGGGGCTACAAACGTCAGAAACGAGGTTTTTTCTTCAATGTAAAGATGTCATTTGTGAGTTTGGGATCCCGCAATTTTGCTGGAAAGTTCTGGGAGTAAAGCGAGAGCGATTGGTCAGAGACCTCCACGACGGAAAATTGCCTGCTCCATGATCTGCACAGGTGCGGCTGTTTTCGCTTCTCGGAACTACAAACGTCCAAAACGCTTCAATGTAAAGATGTCATTTGTGAGTTTGGGATCAGCTGTAAAGACGAGAGCGATTGGTCAGAGACCTCCACGACGGAAAATTGCCTGCTCAATGATCTACACAGGTGCGGCTGTTTTCGCTTCTCGGAACTACAAACGTCCGAAACGAGGTTTTTCCTTCAATGTAAAGATGTCATTTGTGAGTTCGCGGACCTGCAATTATGCTGAAAATTGCCTAGGAGTGAAGCGAGAGCGATTGGTCAGGGACCTCCATGACGGAAAATTGCCTGCTCCATGATCTACACATGTGCGGCCGTTTTCACGCGTGCGCCCCGCCAGCTGCCCGCGCGCGCTTTATTTTCTTCGCGCGCGGCCCGTCGCACTGCCTCCCCGCTGCCCGCGCGCCTTTGCGCTGCTGCCCGTGCGCCTCGTGGCCTCGCGCACTGCCCGCCGCTGCCCTGTGCGCCACGCTGACGCACCCGCTGCTGCAGCCGCCCGTCGCCTGCTCGCGCACGCCCCGCAGGCCCGCAGCCCGCCGTCGCAGAGGCCGCACGTCAGCAGCCGCCCGTCGCCTGCTCGCGCACACCCCGCAGCCGCCCGTCGCCTGCTCGCGCACGCCCCGCAGCCGCTCGTCGCCTGCTCGCGCACGCTTCGCTGCCCGTAGCCGCCCGTGCGCCGCTGCCACTGCCGCACGTGCGCATACGCAGCTGCCGCCCGTGCGCTGCTTCCGCTGCTGCTTGCGCACCGCCGCCTCCTGCCGTCGCCGCACGTGCACTGCTGCCGCCTGTGCGCCGCCGCTGCCGCTGCCGCCCGTGCGCTTCTGCAGCCGCCGCCCGCGAGGCGCTCGCTCCCACTGTTTTTTCTACCTACCGCGCACACTGCTGCCGCTGCAGCTGCCACCAGTGCGCCGTTGCAGCTCCTGCTGCCACGCTCCCTACTACTGCCGCTCGTGTGCCACTACGGACAGTCGACCCCGCCCGCGCCTTACCTAGCGGCCCCGCCGGCCCCGTTGACCCTACGCACACCTTTCCAGCGGCCTAGTTCCTACTCCTACTACTGTCACTATGGCTAGTCCTCCCGTTCTAGCTTTCGATGCCGAGGGCCGTCCGGTGAAGTTCGAAACCTGGCTAGATGACCTGCACCTGTTCCTACAGCTCACTGCCAAAGAAGACATCTCGCTGTACGACCACGCCCTAGGCCATGCTACTGCCCCTGACACGTCTGCTGACAGCACTCTACGCTCTCAGTGGCAGACTCGTGATGCGCACGCTCGCTTTGCTATTCGCAACTCCCTGCCGCTAGACGAGCGCGAGCACTTCGGCCAGTGCAAGACTGCTAAGGACCTCTACACCGCTGTAGTTGCCCGTTACTCCTCACCCGCTTCTGCTACGCTAGGCCGCCTCACTCTCCCCTACCTGTTCCCCGACCTAGCCTCCTTTCACACTGTCGCAGACCTCATCACCCACCTTAAGACTAGTGAGGCCCGCTTTCGCGCTGCTATGCCTGCCGAGTTTCTCACTAGCAACCCCCCCCCGCTCTGGATCACTCTCTACCACATCGTCACCCGCCTCCCTGACTCTCTGCGCGCAGTCAGGGACCACTTCCTCTCTCGCTCCCCCACTGAGCTCACTGTTGCCCTCCTCGAGAAGGAACTGCTTGCAGCTGAGGCGAGCATCGTCGCTGTAGGCACCTCTCGTGGCGACCCCCGCACCCCGTTCTTCGAGGGGTGTTCCCCTTCCCCCCTCCTCCCCTCTGTCGCCTCTGCTGCTGCTGTCGACCTTCTTGGTGCTGAGAAGGTCGGGACCGCGTCTGCTTCGAGTGGGCGCCGCAGGAACAAGGGGGGCAGGGGTGGGGGTGGCGGCGGAGGAGGTGGGGGTGGAGGCGGTGGGAGTGGAGGCGCGACTGGGGAGGCTAGTGGCGGCAGTGGGGGAGGAGACAGCAGCGGCGGGAGCGGTGGCAGGGGTGGAGGCGGCAGCGGAGGTGGAGGTGGTCGTGGCGGCGGCAGGGGTGGAGGTGGCCGAGGCGGTGGTGGTGGCGGTGGTGGTCGTGGAGGCACTGGCGGAGGCCCGAGTCAGCAGCCCGCCCCGACGCTTCAGGCCGCCCGTGAGTGGTATGCGCAGCGTGGCTTTACCTGCACGTACGTCATTCGCACAGGTGACCGCAGCGGCCAGCAGTGTGGGAGGCCGCACCCCACGCACCGCTGCTTCGCGCGCCTTAACGACGCGTGGCGCACCCAGTTTCCTGATGCCGCTGAGCTGCCGCGCTGGGCTGATCTGGAAAAGAGGGGTGTTGATATTTGGGCTCTCACTGCCATGTATGCCATGTCTATTAGTGGAGAGGGTGCTCAGTACTTGCGTGTTCCGCCCGACCCGGGCATTCAGGCCAGTCCGGCTGCCGCTCTAGGTGCTAGTGCGTCTGCTCCCACAGGTCCTGGTGAGGCTGCTGCCCTAGGTGCTAGTGCGTCCGTGCCCCCTGGTACTGAGTTGACTGCAGCACTGCACACCTTCACACTGGACTCAGGTGCCTCTCGCTCTTTCTTTCGTGACCGCACTGTCCTTGAGCCACTCGCTCGGCCAGTTGCTGTCTCCCTTGCTGACCCCTCTGGGGGTCCGGTCATTGCCACCTCCTCCACTGTTCTTCCTTGTCCTGCGGTCCCGTCCGGCACGCTTTCAGGTCTCTACCTCCCCTCGTTCTCTACGAACTTGGTGGCGGGTTGTGCGCTCCAGGACTCGGGTGTTCACCAGTTCACCCCTGCCTACGAGCGCGTGACACACTGCACATGTGCTCGGACGGGTCGCCACCTGGCTACTTTCACTCGAGAGCCGGGGTCGGACCTGTACACACTGACCACTGAGTCCCCTCAGGTAGCTGCGTCTGCGTCTACGTCTGCGTCTGCGTCAGGTCAGCTGTCCGCCCCTTGCTCGTGTCGCTCTCTGGCGCATGAGACTGTCCTTTGGCACCACCGCCTTGGTCACCCGTCTGTGCAGCGCCTTCGGACCATGCACAAACGGGACCTTGTTGCTGGTCTTCCCAGGGTGCTCCCTCCCCTTCCCGACTCGCCTGCTCCTCCCTGTATTCCCTGTGTCGAGGGGCGGCAGCGCGCCGCTCCTCACTCCTCCTCCTTTCCCCCGACGACTGCTCCCTTGCAGACGCTCCACTTGGACGTGTGGGGCCCAGCCCGCGTCCGTGGACAGGGTCAGGAGCGGTACTTCCTGCTCGTTGTTGACGACTTCTCGCGCTACACCACGGTCTTCCCCTTGCGAGCCAAGGGTGACGTACCTGATGTCTTGATCCCTTGGATCCGCAGATCTCGTCTCCAGCTCACCAGGCGTTTCCGCTCCGACTTTCCTGTCCTGCGTCTGCACTCTGACAGAGGTGGGGAGTTTTCCTCTGGCCTCCTGGAGGCCTTCTGTCAGCAGGAGGGCATTGAGCAGTCGTTCACGCTTCCGGCCTCTCCACAGCAGAATGGGGTTGCTGAGCGCCGCATTGGTCTAGTCATGGAGGTCGCTCGTACCTCCTTGAGTCATGCGGCTGCCCCCCATTTTCTGTGGCCGTTTGCGGTCCGATACGCTGCGCATCAGCTCAACCTCTGGCCCCGTGTCTCCTTGCCCGAGACTTCTCCGACACTGCGTTGGACGGGAGAGGCTGGCGATGCGTCGCGTTTTCGGGTCTGGGGATCCCGAGCTTTTGTCCGCGACACGTCCGCGGACAAGCTCTCCCGTCGCGCTGTCCCCTGCGTCTTCCTTGGCTTTGTCCCGGACGCCCCTGGTTGGCAGTTCTACCACCCCACCTCGCGTCGTGTCCTGGCCTCTCAGGACGTCACTTTTGACGAGTCCGTCCCCTACTACCGCCTCTTCCCCTACCGCACTGCCCCGCACTGCCTCTCTTCCTCGCTCCAGGTGCTGAGGTACCAGACCCCCTCCCCCCTCAGGGTGCCGCTCCCTCAGGTGTGTCCCAGGTAGACCCGGGTGAGCCGGTCGAGGTAGCTGTTGACTCTCGTCCTGCGTCTGGGGGTGCTGAGCCTGGGGGTGCTGAGTCTGGGGGTGCGGAGCCTGGGGGTGTTGAGCCTGGAGGTGCGGAGCCTGGCGGTGCGGAGCCTGGAGGTGCTGAGCCTGGGGGTGCGGAGTCTGGGGGTGCTGAGTCTGGGGGTGCTGAGACTGAGCGTGCTACACCTGGAGGAGCCCTCTCCTCCCAGCAGCTGCAGGAGAGGTACCTCGAGTACTGCCGCCTCCGGAGAGGTGCTGCTGGAGCTCGTCCCGGTACTTCCCCTCCTACCCAGGAGCTCCCCCCCATTCAGCAGATCCGAGAGTGGTACACACGCCGCTGCAGTCTTCGGAGTGGTCCTCCGGGTGCTGCGGACCTTGGGGGTGGCGCTGCTACTGGTGCTGAGGACCCGGGCGTTGGGGCTGCTGCTGGTGCTGAGGACCCGGGCGTTGGAGCTGCTGCTGGTACTGCGGACCCGAGCGGTGGCGCTGCTGCTGGTGCTGAGGACCCGGGCGTTGGAGCTACTGCTGGAGCTGAGGACCCGGACGGTGGAGCTGCTGCTGGTGCTGAGGACCCGGGCGCTGGAGCTGCTGCTGGTGCTGAGGACCCGGGCGGTGGAGCTGCTGCTGGTGCTGAGGACTCGGACGTTGGAGCTACTGCTGGAGCTGAGGACCCGAGCGGTGGTGCTGCTGCTGGTGCTGAGGACCCGGCCGGTGGAGCTGCTGCTGGTGTTGAGGACCCGGACGTTGGGGCTGCTGCTGGTGCTGAGGACCCTGCCGCTGGTGTCTCTGCTGGTTCTGGAGACGCTACGCGGCCGCGACCGTACTTCGTACCACTTCTTCAGCAGGTTCTTGGTCAGGCTCCTCCTCCCTGTCCTCCTCCCTCAGTAGAGTGTCCTCCGCGTGTCCAGTCGCCGTCACAGTTACCGCCTGCCTCGCCTCTCCCTGCTCCCTCTCCTTACACTGGTCCCACGGGAGGTCTTACAGAGCGTCGTGAGCCTGAGTCTCGTCCTGCGTCGCCTGTTCGTACTACTCGCACTGGTCGTCGTGTCCCACGTGAGCGTCCTCCCCGTTAAATTGTAATGTGTTATATGTTGGTAGGCTGTAGTGGGGTAGCTGATATGGGGTACAACCCCAACTAGGGTTTGCTACTTGTACCCAATTCTTCCATTCAATGCATCATTCTTGCCTAGTTCTCTTAACATGGTATTCAGAGCAGGAGGTCCCTAGGACCTACCGACCGTTTTTTTTTAAGGGCCCACCACCGCTCGCATGCGGTTACCACGCTACCCCGTGCCCTAGCCTCGTAGCGCCCTCGCGCGCCCTCGTTAGCGCCCTCGCGCGCCCTCGTTAGCGCCCTCGCGCGCCTCTCGTTAGCGCCCTCGCGCGCCCTCGCTAGCGCCCTCGCGCGCCCCTCGCAGCGTCGCCCGCCCGCCGTGCTGCCCGCTTCGCAGCCCGCCCGCCGCGCTGCCCGCTCGCAGCGTCGCCCGCTCGCCCGCTGCCCGCTTCGCAGCGTCGCCCGCCCGCCGCGCTGCCCGCTTGCAGCGTCGCCCGCCCGCCCGCTGCCCGCTTCGCGGCCCGCCCGCCGCGCTGCCCGCTCGCAGCGTCGCCCGCCCGCCTCGCTGCCCGCTTGCAGCGTCGCCCGCCCGCCCGCTGCCCGCTTGCAGCGTCGCCCGCCCGCCCGCTGCCCGCTTCGCAGCCCGCCCGCCGCGCTGCCCGCTCGCCGCGTCGCCCGCCCGCCCCGCTGCCCGCTTCGCAGCCCGCCCGCCGCACTTCCCGCCTGCAGCGCCGCCTGCCCGCCGCGCTGCCCGCTTCGTAGCCCGCCCCCCGCACTGCCCGCTCGCCGAGTCGCCCGCCCGCCGCGCTTCCCGCCGAGCTACCTACCTGCAGCGCTGCGGCAGCTTCCCTGCTCCATCGCACTGTCCCTATGGCTTCCATCCGCGTACTGTCGTTCGATGCTGAGGGCCGCCCTGTGAAGTTCGCCACTTGGCTGGATGACCTGCAGCTGTTCCTTCTGAGCGATAGCAAGGAGCATGTGTCGCTCTATGATTACGCGTCTGGTGCTGCACCTGCCCCTCCTGCCACAGCTGAGCTTAGTGTTCGTTCCCACTGGCAGACTCGTGACGCAGCTGCTCGCCTAGCCATTCGCAGTCACCTCCCGCTAGCTGAGCTAGAGCATTTTGGCGACTGCAAATCCGCTAAGGCCCTGTACGATGCTGTCGTTGCTCGCTACTCCTCGCCTGCCACAGCCGAGCTTAGCCGCCTCATGCTGCCGTACCTGTTCCCTGATCTGTCCGCCTTTGCTACAGTCGCCGATCTTATCACCCACCTTCGCACTAGTGATGCTCGCCTGCGTGCTGCCCTTCCCACCGAGTTCTGCGCTAAGAACCCCCCTCCACTGTACTGGACACTCCACTTCATAGTCACCCGACTCCCTGACACCCTCAGCTCAGTTCGAGACCACTTCCTTGCTCGCTGTCCCACTGAGCTCACAGTCGCCCTCCTAGAGGAGCAGCTGCTAGCGGCCGAAAAGAGCATTGTAGCTGTCGGTGCTGCTTGAGGCGCTCCTCGCACCCCCATCTTTGAGGGGTGTTCTCCCTCTCCCCTCGCTCCCTCCTACGCTACTGCTGCTGCTGTTGACTTCCTTGGTGCTGAGTCTGCTGGCGCTGCTTCTGCTCCTGGTGGGAGGCGCCGCACCGGCAAGGGCAAGGGGGGCAAGGGTGGCGGGGGTGGCGCTGGGGGGGGAGGAGGTGGGGGAGGTGGGGGGGGAGGCGGTGCTGGAGGGAGCGGTGGCGGGAGTGCTGGTGGGAGTGGGGTCGGCAGCGGAGGCGGGGGCGGCGGAGGGAGCGGTGGCGGTGGTGGCGGCGGCGGCGGTGGCGGCGGCGGCGGCGGTGGCGGCGGCGGCGGTGGCGGTCGGAGCGGAGGTAGTGGTGGTGGCGGAGGTCGGAGTGGAGGCACTGGCTCGGGCCAGAGCTCCCAGCAGCAGCAGCGTCCCCAGACGACCCAGCAGCTTCGTGAGTGGCTTGCTCAGCGTGGGACGTCGGGGGCAATGGCCGCTGTTCCTATGTCATTCGCACAGGTGACCGCAAGGGACAGACGTGTGGGAGGTTCCACACCCCGTACCGCTGCTTCTCCCGCCTTGACGACGCTTGGCGTGAGGAGATGGGCGAGGATGTTGAGCGCCCCCGCTGGGCTGAGCTCATGAGGGCTGGTGTTGATATCTTTGCTCTTGACTATGATGCTATTATTGCTGCCATGTATGCATTGACTGTTAGTGCCGAGGGAGACTGTTACTTGTGTGTGCCGCCTGACCCAGGTATAGAGCCCGCTGCCCTGGGTACTAGTGAGTCTGCTCTCTCTGGTATGGTGCCCCCTGTACTTGCCCCCTCCAGTGCTGTCCCGGCTGTTTGCGAGTCTGCTCTCTCAGGTACAGCACCCACAGAGACTGCTCTCTCAGGTACCGCACCGGCTGAGGCCTGTCACACCTTCACCCTTGACTCAGGTGCTTCCCGCTGTTTCTTTCGTGACAGTACTGAGCTCACACCGCTTCCTGCACCGGTCCCAGTCTCCTTGGCTGACCCCTCTGGGGGCCCAGTCCTTGCCCAGTCCACCACTGTGCTCCCTTGTCCGGCGGTTCCGTCTGGCTCGTTGTCGGGTTTCCACCTCCCCTCGTTCTCGACGAACCTGGTGAGCAACGCTGTCATCCAGGATCAGTGGGTTGACACCTTTACCCCTGGAGGACAGCGTGTGGCGATCTGCACGTGCTCCAGGACCGGCCGTCACCTGGCTACGTTTACCCGTCGGCCGGGGTCGAGTCTCTACACACTGACCACTGCGTCTCCTCAGGTTGCTGCTGTCGGTCAGGTGTCCGCGTCAGGTCTGGTGGCCCACGCCTGTGAGTGTCGTTCCCTGTCGCACCAGACTCTTCTCTGGCACCACCGCCTGGGTCACCCCTCCTTGCCACGCCTCCGTGGCATGCACCGTCGCTGCCTTGTGTCTGGTCTTCCCAGGTCCCTCCCTCCCCTCCCTGCCTCGCCTGCGCCGCCTTGCCTTCCTTGCGTCGAGGGACGGCAGCGCGCCGCTCCTCACTCCTCCTCGTTCCCCCCGACAGAGGCTCCTCTGCAGACCCTCCACCTGGACGTGTGGGGCCCAGCCCGCGTTCGTGGCCAGGGCGGTGAGCGGTACTTTTTGCTGGTTGTCGACGACTACTCGCGTTACACCACGGTCTTCCCCTTGCGCACCAAGGGTGAGGTCCCTGCTGTTCTGATCCCTTGGATCCGCACAGTTCGTCTCCAGCTCCGCCGCCGTTTCCGGACGGATCTTCCTGTCCTGCGTCTGCATTCTGACAGAGGTGGTGAGTTTTCCTCCGATCTCTTGAGGACCTTCTGTCAGGCGGAGGGCATCGAGCAGACCTTCACGCTTCCGGACTCCCCACAGCAGAATGGGGTTGCTGAGCGCCGCATTGGCCTGGTCATGGAGGTCGCTCGTACCTCCTTGGTCCACGCGGCGGCTCCCCATTTTCTGTGGCCGTTTGCTGTCCGGTACGCTGCGCATCAGCTCAACCTCTGGCCCCGTGTCTCCTTGCCGGAGACCTCGCCCACACTGCGTTGGACGGGGGAGGTTGGTGATGCGTCGCGCTTCCGGGTGTGGGGTGCTCGTGCCCTTGTCCGCGATACGTCCGCGGACAAGCTCTCCTCCCGCACGCTTCCCTGTGTCTTTCTTGGCTTTGTCCCTGACGCGCCGGGCTGGCAGTTTTACCACCCCACCTCTCGCCGGGTCTTCGCCTCTCAGGACGTCACCTTTGACGAGTCGGTCCCTTTTTACCGTCTCTTCCCCTACCGCACTGCCCCCCTCCCTCCCCCGCCGCTTTTCCTTGCTCCTGGTCCCCCTCCGGTAGACCCCCTTCCCCCTCAGGGTCCTGCCCCTTCAGGTGTCTCTCAGGTAGACCCTCCTCCCGTCGCTGAGCCTGTCGAGGTCACAGGTGACTCAGGTGCTGCTGCAGGTGGTGCTGCTGGGAGTGCTGAGCCTGGGGGTGCTGAGCCTGCGGGTGCTGGGCCTAGGAGTACTGGGACTGCGGGTGCTGGAGCTGAGGGTACTGTGCCTGGGAGTTCGGCGCCTGGGGGTGCTGAGCCTGGGGGTGCTACGACTGGGGGTGCTGAGCCTGCGTGTACGGAGCCTGGGGTTGCTGCGTCTGGGAGTTCGGCGCCTGGGGGTGCTGAGCCTGGGGGTACTGTGACTGGGAGTGCTGTGCCTGCGGGTACTGAGCCTGGGGGTGCTGCTACTGAGCCTACGGAGCCTCGGGTTGCTGCGTCTGGGGGTGCTCCGGTTCGGGGTGCTGAGCAGTCTCTCACACCGCAGCAGCTTCGTGACTGGTACGTCCGGCGCTTTCGCCGTCCTTGTGGCTCGGCTGGAGCTGGGGGTGCTGGAGCTGCTCGTCCTGGGGGTGCTCGTACTGGGGGTACTGGAGCTGCTGGGACTGGTTGTTCCGGGAGCGCTGCGACTGGAGCTACTGGAGCTGGGGACTCTGGAGCTGGCGGTGCTAGCGGAGTTGGAGCTGCCGACTCTGGGGGTGCTTTTCCTAGCGGTGCTGCGGACCCTCGGGGTGGCGCTGCTGCTGGTGCTGCGGACCCACCTGGTGGAGCTGCTGCTGGTGCTGAGGACTCGGTCGTTGGAGCTCCTGCTGGTACTGAGGACCCGGCCGCTGGAGTCTCTTCTGCTTCTGGAGACGCTGCG
Organism: Closterium sp. Yama58-4; assembly: GCA_947470075.1. Taxonomy (NCBI): domain Eukaryota; kingdom Viridiplantae; phylum Streptophyta; class Zygnematophyceae; order Desmidiales; family Closteriaceae; genus Closterium; species Closterium sp. Yama58-4. The sequence continues at coordinate 12,524 of CANIUD010000741.1, forward strand.
CGGCCGCGACCGTACTTCGTACCGCTCCTTCAGCAGGTTCTTGGGCAGGCTCCTCCTCCTTGTCCTCCTCCCTCCGTAGAGTGTCCTCCGCCTGTCCAGCCGCAGTCACAGTTACCGCCTACCTCGCCTCTCCCTGCTCCCTCTCCTTACACTGGTCCCACAGGAGGTCTTACAGAGCGTCGTGAGCCTGAGTCTCGTCCTGCGTCGCCTGTTCGTACTGCTCGCACTGGTCGTCGTGTCCGTCGTGAGCGTCCTCCTCCTGTCCCCGGCACTCACTACATGACTCTGCGTCCATCTACTGCTCCTCAGCGTGTCCCTCTACCGTCTCCTCCTGCGTCCTCTTTGCCTGCCGTTCCGGACCCTGAGTCTGACCGGTATCGTGCTGAGCACCCTACTGTCACGCGTCTCCTAGCTACTGTTGTCACTGACCCTACATTTGAGTCCTCGGCTGCGTCTGCTCTGGTCGCTGAGTTGGTTGACTTTGCTGCTGCCTGTCGTCTAGACTACGCTGCTAGCCTGGTTGCTGCGTCTGAGTCTGCGTCTGTCTGTCCTCCGTCCGTCGGGGGTGAGTGTGCTCTTGGCACGGACGTCCTTGAGGACAGGCAGGAGGACTTTGACTCTCTCGCGGCTGCTGTACCTCATCTCGTGGCCTGGTTGCTTGCCCCTGAGGGAGACCCGGATGCACTAGACATCCCCACTCCGCGCACTTACGCAGAGGCGATCTCGGGTCCCTACTCCTCTCAGTGGCAGACAGCCATGGACGCAGAGATGGCATCCTGGAAGTCCACAGGCACCTACGTCGACGACGTTCCCCCTCCTGGGGCGAACATCGTCGATGGCATGTGGATTTTCAGGGTGAAGCGGCCGCCAGGTTCTCCGCCTGTCTTCAAGGCTCGTTACGTTGCTAGAGGCTTCAGTCAGCGTCAGGGGGTTGACTTCTTCCAGACCTTCTCCCCCACCCCGAAGATGACCACTCTTCGGGTTCTGCTGCACGTTGCTGCTCAGCGTGACTACGAGCTTCACTCTCTTGACTTCAGCACAGCGTTCCTGCAGGGCAGCCTGCACGAGGAGATCTGGCTGCGCCGCCCACCTGGCTTTACTGGGTCGTTTCCTCCTGGTACCCAGTGGAGCCTCCGCCGGCCAGTCTACGGTCTCCGCCAGGCGCCACGTGAGTGGCACGACACACTGAGGACTACACTTGCGGCTCTTGGGTTCGCGCCGTCTACTGCTGACCCGTCGCTGTTTCTGCGCACAGACACGTCGCTGCCGCCGTTCTACATTCTCGTGTACGTCGACGACTTGGTCTTTGCTACTGCTGACACTGAGGCACTCGCTCGTGTGAAGTCGGAGCTGCAGAAGAGACACACCTGCACTGACCTGGGTGAACTGCGTAGCTACCTTGGCTTGCAGATCACCCGGGACAGAGCTCGCCGCACCATCACCCTGACTCAGTCACACATGGTGCAGCAGGTCCTTCAGCGCTTCGGCTTCCAGTTCTCCTCACCACAGGCCACACCTCTGGCTACCAGCCACTCGCTCTCAGCTCCACCTTCGGACGAGTCCGTAGAGCCGAGTGGCCCGTATCCAGAGCTTGTAGGCTGCCTCATGTACCTGATGACTTGCACACGACCTGACCTCGCGTACCCTCTTAGCATCCTTGCTCGTTACGTTGCGCCTGGGAGACACAGGAGAGAGCACTGGGAGGCTGCTAAGAGGGTGCTGCGTTACTTGTGCAGTACATCAGGCATGGGGCTGGTGCTTGGAGGACACGACAGAGTTGTTCTCACTGGTCACTCGGACGCTTCTTGGGTGGACGACTTGGCTACGCAGCGGTCGTCGCAGGGTTACACCTTCAGCCTTGGCTCTGGTTCTGTCTCGTGGCGGTCCACCCGTTCTTCTTCTGTTCTCAGCTCTAGTTGTGAGGCTGAGATCTACGCCACGGCCATGGCTGCACAGGAGTTACGCTGGCTCACCTACCTGCTGACTGACTTGGGAGAGCGGCCTAGTTCTCCTCCAGTTCTGTACGGCGACAACAAGGCGGCCCTTGCCTTGTGTCAGGAGCACAGACTGGAGCACAGGACGAAGCACATTGCTCTTCGCTACTTTCTTGCTCGAGAGCTGCAGCAGCGAGGTCAGCTTCGGCTTGTGTACGTGGACTCGAAGGCCAACACTGCTGATATCTTCACCAAGGCGCTCCCGCCTAGTGATCATCAGCGGCACTGTACTTCTTTAGGCCTTGTGTCCACGTTTCCTCACTTGCTCACTGCTTGACATTCTTTGTACTGTACTTTATATATATCTTGTTGCTTGTCTTGTACTATATCTAGCACTGCATGTGAACTGGCCTTGTGGCCTTTGCTTGTGCTCGGAGTGTGGTGACTTTGTGATCCACCCTGGGCTTGCGTTGCTTTGCTGGACTGGTCTTGTGACCCTTTGTTCTCCCCCACTTTGCCTATGGGGGTGTGTTAAATTGTAATGTGTTATATGTTGGTAGGCTGTAGTGGGGTAGCTGATATGGGGTACAACCCCAACTAGGGTTTGCTACTTGTACCCAATTCTTCCATTCAATGCATCATTCTTGCCTAGTTCTCTTAACACGTCCTCCTCCTGTCCCTGGCACTCACTACATGACTCTGCGTCCCTCCACTGCTCCTCAGCGTGTCCCGCTACCGTCTCCTCCTGCTTCCTCTCTGCCTACTCTTCCTGACCCGGAGTCTGACTCCCGTCGTGCTGCCAGTCCCACTGTCACCCGTCTCCTCGCTACTGTTGTCACTGACCCTGCCTTTGAGTCCTCTGCTGCGTCTGCTCTAGTCGCTGAGTTGATCGACTTTGCTGCCCGGTGTCGTCTAGACTATGCCACTAGCCTTGTTGCTGAGTCTGAGTCTGAGTCTGTCTGTCCTCCGTCCGTCGGGGGTGAGTGTGCTCTTGGCACGGACGTCCTTGAGGACAGACAGGAGGAGTTCCAGTGCTTTGCTGCTGCTTTACCCCACCTCGTGTCCATGCTAGTTGCCCCTGAGGGAGACCCGGATGCACCAGACATCCCGACCCCGCGCACTTACGCTGAGGCGATGGCGGGTCCCTACTCCTCTCAGTGGCAGACAGCCATGGACGCAGAGATGGCTTCCTGGAAGTCCACACGCACCTACGTCGACGAGGTTCCCCCACCTGGGGCGAACATCGTCAGTGGCATGTGGATTTTCAGGGTGAAGCGGCCACCGGGTTCTCCTCCTGTCTTCAAGGCGCGCTATGTGGCTCGAGGCTTCAGTCAGCGAGAGGGAGTTGACTTCTTTCAGACCTTCTCCCCCACCCCGAAGATGACCACTCTTCGGGTGCTGCTGCACATAGCCGCTCAGCGCGACTACGAGCTTCACTCACTTGACTTCAGCACTGCTTTCTTGCAGGGCAGCCTGCACGAGGAGATCTGGCTGCGCCGCCCTCCTGGCTTCACTGGGTCGGTTCCTCCTGGTACCCAGTGGAGGCTTTAGCGGCCGGTCTACGGTCTCCGCCAGGCACCACGTGAGTGGCACGACACACTGAGGACGACACTTGCGGCTCTTGGGTTCGCTCCCTCTACTGCTGACCCGTCACTGTTTCTACGCACAGACACCTCACTGCCGCCGTTCTACATCCTCGTGTACGTCGACGACTTGGTCTTTGCCACTGCTGACACCGCGGCACTTGCCCACGTGAAGTCGGAGCTGCAGAGGAGACACACGTGTACAGACCTGGGTGAACTGACAAGCTATCTTGGCTTGCGGATCACCCGGGACAGAGCACGGCGCACCATCACCTTGACTCAGTCACACATGGTGCAGCAGATCCTTCAGCGCTTCCGCTTCACGTACTCCTCGCCTCAGTCCACTCCTCTGCCTACCGGTCACTCGCTCTCAGCTCTGCCTTCGGATGAGTCCGTAGAGCCGAGTGGCCCGTATCCAGAGCTTGTGGGCTGCCTCATGTACCTGATGACCTGCACTCGACCTGACCTTGCATACCCTCTTAGCATCCTTGCACGCTATGTCGCTCTTGGCCGTCACAGGAAGGAGCACATGGATGCCGCTAAGAGGGTGTTGCGCTACTTGTGCAGTACGTCGGGCATGGGGCTAGTGCTTGGAGGGCGAGACCGAGTTGTACTTACTGGACACTCAGACGCTTCTTGGGCGGACGACCAGGCTACTCAGCGGTCGTCTCAGGGTTACACCTTCAGCCTTGGCTCCGGCTCAGTTTCTTGGCGTTCTACACGCTCTTCTTCTGTTCTCAGCTCCAGTTGTGAGGCTGAGATCTACGCCACAGCCATGGCTGCCCAGGAGCTTCGCTGGCTGACCTACCTGCTGACCGACTTGGGTGAGCGGCCTCGTTCTCCTCCAGTGCTGTACGTCGACAACCAGGCTGCCATTGCCTTGTGTGAGGAGCACAGACTGGAGCACAGAACGAAGCACATCGCCCTGCGGTACTTCCTTGCTCGAGAGCTGCAGCAGCGCGGTCAGCTTTGTCTGCGTTACGTGGCCACTGAGGCCAACCTTGCTGATGTGTTCACCAAGGCGCTTCCGCCTTGTGACCATCAGCGCTTCTGCACTCTGCTAGGCCTTGTGCCTACTGGACCTCACTTACTTACCTCTTGACCTTGCTTGTACTGTGATCACTATATATATATATATATATATATATATATATATATCTACCTGCATGTTTACTCTTGCTAGGTTGTGATCACTGTATCTCATGCTCTGTTATAAACCTGCATGTGAACTGGTCTTGTGACCACTAGCTTGTGCTCGGAATTTGTGTGGTATCCTTGAGATCCACCCTGAGCTTGTTGTTGCCTTGCTTTGCCTTGACTGGTCTTGTGACCCCTAGGTCTCCCCCACTTTGCCTATGGGGGTGTGTCAAACATTATATGTGTTGTGTTTGTGTAGGCTGTAGTGGGTTAGCCTATAGGGGGGTCACAACATTAGGGTTTCATATTTGTACTCACAATCCTTTCTAGTTCACCATTCCAGTCCGTTATCACTGACATAAAGATGGCATTTGTGAGTTCAAAAACCCATAATAGTGCTCGAAAGTTCTTGGGAGTGAAGCGAGACCGATTGGTCAGGGACCTCAACGACGGAAAATTGCACGCTCCATGATCTGCACAGGTGCGGCTGTTTTCGCATCTCGGGGCTACAAACGTCCCAAACGAGGTTTTTTTTTCAATGTAAAGACGTCATTTGTGAATTTGCAAACCCACAATTATGCTGGAAAGTGCCTAGGAGTGAAGCGAGAGCGATTGGTCAAGGACCTCCACGACGGAAAATTGCCTGCTCCATGATTTGCACAGGTGCGGCTGTTTTCGCTTCTCGGGGCTACAAACGTCCGAAACGAGCGTTTTTGCTTCAATGTATAGACGTCAGTTGCGAGTTCGCGGACCCGCAGTTATGCTGGAAAGTGCACGGGAGTGAAGCGAGAGCGATTGGTCAGGGACCTCCATGACGGAAAATTGCCTCCTCCATGATATGCACAGGTGCGGCTGTTTTTGCTTCTCGGGGCTACAAACGTCCGAAACGAGGTTTTTCCTTCAATGTAATTATGAGTTGACGGACCCGTAATCATGTTGGAAAGTGCCTGGGAGTGAAGCGAGAGTGATTGGTCAGGGACCTCCACGACGGAAATTTGCCCGCTCCATGATCTGCACAGGTGCGGCTGTTTTCGCTTCTCGGGGCTACAAACGTCCGAAACAAGGTTTTTTCGGGCACACGCTAGGCACTTGTTCTTGCAATTTTGCACTCACTAGATACTTGTTCTTGCAATTTTGCACACGCTAGGCACTTGTTCTTGCAATTTTGCACACACTAGGCCCTTGTTCTTGCAATTTTGCACACGCTAGGCACTTGTTCTTGCAATTTTGCACATACTAGGCACTTTTTCTTGCAATTTTGCACACGCTAGGCACTTGTTCTTGCAATTTTGCACACGCTAGGCACTTGTTCTTGCAATTTTGCACACGCTAGGCACTTGTTTTTGTCATTTTGCACACGCTAGGCACTTGTTCTTGCAATTTTGCACACGCTAGGCACTTGTTCTTGCAATTTTGCACACGCTAGGCACTTGTTCTTGCAATTTTGCACTCACTAGACACTTGTTCTTGCAATTTTGCACACGCTAGGCACTTGTTCTTGCAATTTTGCAGACGTTAGGCCCTTGTTCTTGCAATTTTGAAGACGCTCACTAGACACTTGTTCTTGCAATTTTGCACACGCTAGGCACTTATTTTCGCAATTTTGCACACACTAGGCACTTGTTCTTGCAATTTCGCACACGCTATGCACTTGCTCTTGCATTTTTGCATACGCTAGGCACTTGTTCTTGCAATTTTGAACTTACTAGACACTTGTTCTTGCAATTTCACACACGCTAAGCACTTGTTCTTGCAATTTTGCACACGCTAGGCACTTGTTCTTGCAATTTTGCACACGCTAGGCACTTGTTCTTGCAATTTTGCACTCACCAGGCACTTGTTCTTGCAATTTTGCACACGCTAGGCACTCGTTTTTGCAATTTCGCACACGCTAGGCACTTGTTCTTGCAATTTTGCACACGCTAAGCCCTTGTTCTTGCAATTTTGAACTCACCAAACACTTGTTCTTGCAACTTTGCACAGGCTAGGCACTTGTTCTTGCAATTTTGCACACGCTAGGCACTTGTTCTTGCAATTTTGCACACGCTAGGCACTTGTTCTTGCAATTTTGCACACGCTAGGCACTTGTTCTTGCAATTTTGCACTCACCAGGCACTTTTTCTTGCAATTTTGCACACGCTAGGCACTTGTTCTTGCAATTTTGCACACGCTATGGACTTGTTCTTGCAATTTTGCACATGCTAGGCAGTTGTTCTTGCAATTTTGAACTCACTAGACACTTGTTTTTGCAAATTTGAGCTCACTAGACACTTGTTCTTGCAATTTTGCACACGCTAGGCACTTGTTCTTGCAATTTTGCAGACGCTAGGCACTTGTTCTTGCAATTTGGAACTCACTAGACACTTGTTCTTGCAATTTTGCACACGCTAAGCACTTATTTTCGCAATTTTGCACACACTAGGCACTTGTTCTTGCGATTTCGCACACGCTATGCACTTGTTCTTGCGTTTTTGCACACGCTAGGCACTTATTCTCACAATTTTGCACACACTAGGCACTTGTTCTTGCAATTTTGCACATGCTGAGCACTTATTCTTGCAATTTTGCACACGCTAGGCACTTGTTCTTGCAATTTTGCAGACGCTAGGCACTTGTTCTTGCAATTTTGCACACGCTAGGCACTTGTTTTTGTCATTTTGCATACGCTAGGCACTTGTTCTTGCAATTTTGAACACGCAAGGCACTTGTTCTTGCAATTTTGCACTCACCAGGCGCTTGTTCTTGCAATTTTGCAGACGCTATGCCCTTGTTCTTGCAATTTTGCACACGCTATGCCCTTGTTCTTGCAATTTTGCACACGCTAGGCACTTGTTCTTGCAATTTTGCACACGCTAGGCACTTGTTCTTGCAATTTTGCACACGCTATGCCCTTGTTCTTGCAATTTTGCACACTCATTAGGCACTTGTTCTTGCAATTTTGCACTCACTAGGCAGTTTTTCTTGCAATTTTGCACACGCTAGGCACTTGTTCTTGCAATTTTGCACTCACATATCAGGCCAACCTCATATCAAGATTGAAAAACCCGAGACATTCGTTTTAAATCCGAAATGTAGTACTTGTATTGCGCGAGAAAAAACATGCGCACGAGAAAAAACGCACGCGGGAAAAAATGTGCGCGCGGAACCTTTAAAGCGAGCCACATCAGCAAACCACGTGTGGCAGATCTACTGCAGCACGCAAATGCAGCAATGTGTCGGCGGTGTGAGAGTACAACGGCTTATGCCAGCTATGCATGCTTTCTTTTATCTTATTACGCTATTGCTAGCTTAGGTTTATTTTATGCATGCATGAATTGCTTGATTTCCTAGGCTAGGTGCTTTCCTATATTTTATTATAGTTATAGCACCGAGCTAGGTTGCGTACACCGAATTCTGAGCTATTCGGTTGCCACCGAATTGCCTTCTACCGAATTCGGGAAGGGTCTGTTCGGGACGCTTCGCGACCCCCAGAACCTTCGCGTAACACCTGGTTACTGCCCCTTGTGTCGAGCCTATATATAGCCTCGTGTTGTACCCAGGTGATCATTCAATTCAAACTCTCTTTTCTGAGCTCGATCCTAGATCCTCACACTTGGTAATCAGAGCCCGTTTACACGCGAAAAAATTTTCGACCGCTAAAACCGAGTCTTCAAAAACCGCGGGGGCGACGCAGTTAAACATCGATTTCGGGTACGTAAAACCGGTTCCGTGTTTTTCGCTCCCCCTCGTTTCGGTTTTTTCGGACGCGCAATGTCAGGCATGGAGGGCCAAGGCGACAACTATGCGACCACGAGCGACATCGCGAGCCTCCGCACCGACATGGAGCAGACGCAGGCGGCGCTACGACGACTCGAGGCCCTTCTGACACACCAACCAGGAATCGCCACCGCAGCAGCAGCGACGGCAGCAGCGAACGTAGCAGCGACAACACCAGCAGCAGTGGCGACACCGACATTTCACGGTCCGATGGCACCACTGTCGCCGAACCTCGAAGCAGCACGACCGAGGCTCCCTGAAGCGTTCGATCCCAGCGCGAAGGGATCCGACGTCCGGCGATTCGTGGCAACCCTCGAAATTTACTTCGAGGCCATTGGCTGTTCGACCCCGACACACGACGCAGCAAGGATTCGGCTCGCAGCGACACTGTTACGTGGACCGGCACTGGAGTGGATTTACTACACTGACGTGGCCCGCGGGGAGAAATCGTGGGCGCAGTTTCGGGCAGACTTAATCGAACGTTTCGAACCGATTAACACGACCTACATGGCGCGGCAGCAAATACATCGACACAAGCAATACAGTAGTGTAGCACAGTACACGCAGCAGATGGAGCTACTGTTCAACCGCATCACCGACCTGACCGAAGGCGAAAAAATCCAGGCGTACACAGAAGGGTTAAAATTAGAGATTCGGCGGCAGGTGATTGCGGCGAATTACAACAGCTATCGCGACATCGTGCGTGCTGCCGAGCGATGAGACGCGTTGACTCGAGGTCAACCCGAAACACGACGTTTCGCGCCGAACCGTACATTCGGCACGGAGCGATCGGCACCCCCCACGTTCGCCGAACCGATGGACATCGACAAATACGACGCGAAGCAGCAGCCGACAAAATGCGAGTTTTGCGGCGCAGCAGGGCATCAGTTTTTGTCGTGCTACAAAATGAAGAAGGCACGTGCGGCACTCCGGGACGGTAACAGTGGAGCACCCCCGAAGTAAAAAAACGGCAATCGCCAGTAGCCGCGGATCGACCTGGCGATCGCGTAAAGATCCGAAAAGGAGAAAAAGCCGACGACGTGGCGACTTCGGAGCGGGTGAAAAAAGGAGAAAATGATGACGCGAATTTGAAACGTCACGACCGGCCGGCATCAGGGGAAATCGCCGAGGCGAATGGAGGCTCCGCGAAAAAAGACTCTGCACCGACCGGGAAACTCCAGCCGAACACCCACGAAAATAAGAATTCATTAAAAGTATCCTATAAAGATACTCTAACGAAAAACATTGCTTCTCGTGGTTTTCAAGCCTTTGAAAAATTCAGGGGAGGTTTAGAGGCCAAGAAAAAGCCTTTAGAAATTATTCAGGTACCTGAGAAGTTGGGCAAAGTACTACGGAGCGTAGAAAAGGGTCGTGCGTTCCGTGGAGTTAATATTCTCTCCCCACAGCATAGTGTTAAGGCTCCCCGTTGCCCACAGGTGAAGCCTACACAGCTGCAAAGGCTTAGAGGGGACATCCAGGCTCAGGAGAAATTATACAAGCCTCGGAAAAATCCTCCTACCCCCCAGGTGAAGTTGGAAAGTGCTGAGTCAGGTATAGGAAATAGGGAAGGTATTCATTTTGATGTACCCTATGATCCTATTAATGAGACCCTCTTTGGCTACTCAGCGCAGCAGAAACCACTACTCCTCGAGGTGTTATGCAATGGGCGACGCCTCCAGGCACTGGTGGACAGCGGTGCATCTCACTCGGTGTGTGACCGCGGAACATTGGAGAAAATTGGAGAAAAAGCGGAGGAGACCCAATTCTCTACAACAATGGTGGACGGTACGAAGCTTCCCATCCACGGCGAAGCATCACTGCAGCTGCACATAGGGGCGCTAAGGTGGAAGCCGACGTTGCCGATCACCAATATCAAGGGACTAGATTTCATCTTGGGGCGAGATTTCCTGAAGCGGTTCAACCCCGAGATAGATTGGGTCAACAGCAAAGTGTGCATCTACAACAACGGGAAGCGGATAGCACTGCGAAGCTGGACGGATACAGGGGACATTCCTGAGACGACACTGGCACGGTTCGAACAGACGGTAAACGAGAGCAACACGGGTTACTTAGCACTGGTCATGGCAGCAGCAGAGGAGGAGAAGCCGAGTTCCGAGCTACCTGCAGCAGTGAAGGAGGTCTTGGAGCAGTACAAGGACATAATGCCCGACGACCTACCTGCAGGCGTACCTCCAGCACGCACCCATGAGCACGAGATCGTGGAGGAACCAGGTGCAAAACCCGTCTCACGTGCACCATACCGACTGAGTCCGACCGAGCTGACAGACATGAAAAAACAGATCGAATATTTACTGGACAGACAACTGATCCGCCCATCCACATCTCCCTACGGTGTGTCAGAGGTCCACTGGAGATCCCCGATGATCCTAGGGAAGGGTTACAGGCACGTCGGCCTGGGGGGTTATGGGCGCACTCACCCGCCATACAAACAAGCCCTTTTATCCCAGTGGTTAGTGGCTGGGATTCTGACATGTTATCAGAGCGAAGGTCTCGGGTTCGATTCCCGGTGTGTGCACTTCGGGCATCCCAGTGCGGGGGGGTGTCAGAGGTCCACTGGAGATCCCCGATGATCCTAGGGAAGGGTTACAGGCACGTCGGCCTGGGGGGTTATGGGCGCACTCACCCGCCATACAAACAAGCCCTTTTATCCCAGTGGTTAGTGGCTGGGATTCTGACACGGTGCACCAGTTCTCTTCACCCCAAAGCCAGACGGCAGTCTACGGATGTGCATCGACTACCCCATACCGCGCATCGACGACGTAATGGACCAACTGTGTGGTGCAACAGTTTTCTCGAAACTGGACCTACGGTCGGGTTACTGCCAGATCAAGATGGCGGACAACTCGATCCACAAGACGGCGTTTCGTACAAGATACGGCTCCTACGAATACTTGGTGATGCCGTTCGGACTCTGCAACGCACCGGCGACGTTCCAGGCAGAGATGAACCACATCCTCCGGCCCCTGCTGGACGAATGCGTAGTAGTGTACCTGGACGATATCCTCATCTACTCCAAGAACATGAAGGAGCACGTGGAGCATCTGCGGAAGGTGTTCGAGATCCTGCGGAAAAATAAGTTCTACGTGAAGCTGTCGAAGAGCGACTTCGCCCTGAAGAAGGTGCAGTTTCTCGGGCACATGGTGAGTGCCGAGGGCGTACACGTGGACCCGCGGAAGATCGAAGCCGTTAAAAAGTGGAAAGTTCCGGAGAACGTGAAGGAGTTACAGCAGTTCCTCGGCTTCGCCAACTACTACAACAGGTTTGTGCCGCAGTACGCTAAGATAGCAGCGCCACTGACAGACCTACTGAAAAAGGATACGCCCTTCAAATGGGATGCTCCTCATCAGCAAGCCATGGAGCAGCTACAGACAGCACTGACCACAGCGCCAGTACTCATCCTACCGGATCCAGACAAGGACTACGTAGTTGAAGCAGACGCTAGTGACCAAGCAGTCGGAGCAGTACTGATGCAGGATCACGGGAACGGTTTACAGCCTATCGCCTACCTCAGTAAGAAGTTACACGGAGCAGAACTGAACTACCCCATTCACGACAAGGAAGCCTTAGCTATAGTCGTAGCCTTCAAGGCGTGGAGGTGTTACCTAGAGGGAGCCAAGACCACAGTCTACACTGACCACTGCAGTCTTAAGTACCTGAAGTCGCAGCCGACGCTCTCACGACGACAGGTGCGGTGGGTGGATTTCTTGGAAACTCACTTCCACTACGACATCGTCTACAAACCTGGGCTACACAACAAAGCTGACGCGTTGAGCCGCCCCGGTCATGTAGCAGGCATCCAGCTCGACGGGATGAACCCTCTGCTCAAGGGTCTATTCCAACATGGGTACTCCGTGGATGGCGAGATCGCAACGGCAGAGAAACAGAAGCTGTTACAGTGGGAGAAAGACTTAGCTGTAAGGAAGGGTTCAGGAAAGATTTGGGTACCGAACTACGCCCCGCTACGGCAGATCCTTCTAGAGGAGTTTCATGACGTACCATACGCGGGACATTTCGGGAGCAACAAGACGTTAGCGGGAATAGCGAAGTATTACTACTGGCCGCGTGCGACACGTGCCAGCGGATGAAGAGTAGCAAGCAGAAAAAAGCAGGGTTACTGCAGCCTCTACCCGTACCGGAGCAGCCATGGCAGGTCGTTAGCCTCGACTTCATCACAGGACTTCCCTCGACCTCACGGGGACACGATTCCATCCTCGTAGTAATCGATAAGTTCTCCAAAATGGGTCACTTCATTCCGACCAACGCCACAGCCACTGCTGAAGCAACTGCTCGCCTCTTCTTCGACCGCATCATCACCATCCACGGCATCCCCGCTACACTTATCTCAGACAGAGACCCAAAATTCACAAGTAAGTTCTGGAAGGAGCTTATGGGACTGTTGGGGACTAAGCTTGCGATGTCTTCAGCATACCATCCCCAGACTGACGAACAGACGGAGCGAGTCAACCAGGTGGTTGAACAGTTACTGCGTACAGCTTGCAAAGACGACATCAGCCACTGGGATACACAGTTACCAACCCTAGAGTTCGCTTACAACAACGCCTCGCATGCGGCCACAGGAAAAACCCCTTTCTTCCTGTGTTACGGACGGGATTCACTCACACCACAGCAGCCGACCACACCGGCACACGTCCAAGCTGCACACGACTTCGTCACCACCATGCAGCAGCTATGGGAGAAGACTTAGCGACGTCTCACCACGATGCAGAACTCCCAGAAGCAGTATGCCGATCGCCAGCGACGAGATCACTCAGTAGCAGTCGGAAATCAGGTGCTTCTTGACACGCGCAACTTGAACCTGTCTCACCTACCATCCAAACTCCGGCCTCGCTTCTGTGGTCCTTTTCTCGTGGAGGCACAGGTGACACCAGTTACATTCCGCTTGCGCTTACCAGATACGTGGAAGCTTCACAATGCTTTCCATGTTCAGCTACTGAAACCCTACAAGGACCCCAACCAACAGTTCCAGGGACGGCAGCTACCGCCACCTCCACCTGTTCTTGTGCAGGATGAACCAGAGTACGAGATCGAGCGCGTTCTCACTCATCGGCGCCGCGGCGGCAAGACCCTCGAGTTCCTGATACGCTGGAAAGGATACGACCCCACTAAGGACAGTTGGGTTGCAGAAGTTGATATGGGCAACGCACGCCGTGCTCTCAAGGACTATCTTGTCAAGCAGGGTGTATCTCACGCCACCCAGCTTTAAGGGGGGGACGTGTGAGAGTACGACGGCTTATGCCAGCTATGCATGCTTTCTTTTATCTTATTACGCTATTGCTAGCTTAGGTTTATTTTATGCATGCATGAATTGCTTGATTTCCTAGGCTAGGTGCTTTCCTATATTTTATTATAGTTAAATGCGCACGAGCGGCGCGTCAGATCTGCGTCAGAATTCGAGTCTGACACAAGTGAAGTGTCAGAATTCGAGTCTGACACAAAAAGTGTGTCAGAATTCGAATTTGTCCCAGTAAAAACTGATGCACAATAGCAATTATAACTACTGTATACAGAAAAAGGGGGTCTTATGATTATTAGAGGCAAAGGGGGGGTCCTCACAATTGTCAAACTGAGGAATTGATGATGCATTCATGTTGGTTGGGGTACAAGTAGCTAACCCTAACTTTTGTACTACCTATGACAAACCTCACTATAGGCTACCACATTTGACACACCCCCATAGCCTAGGTGAGGGGTGTCTAGCAGAATCAAAAGAGTACGGTCACAAGACCAGTCCAAGAAACAAAGCTCAGGGTGGATCACAACGTCACCACACTCTCTGAGCACAAGCACCAGTGGCCACAAGGCCAGTCCAAGATATAACAAAGATATATAGAAAGCGTACAAGCAAAGTAAACAGTGCACTCAAGTCTAAGCAAGACGAGAACCAGTGTCAACAAGGCCTAACTGCACACAGCACCTCTGGTGGTCACAAGGCGCAAGCGCCTTGGTGAAGATGTCTGCAGTGTTGGCCTTGGACTCCACAAACTCGAAGCGAGCCTGTCCACGTCTCTGCAGCTCTCGCAGAAGAAAGTACCTGACGTGAATGTGCTTCACTCTGCTCTCCAGTCGCGGCTCTCGACAAAGGAGAATCGACGCCTTGTTGTCAGTGAACAAGGTCGGTGCAGAGCTCGGCCGCTCACCAAGGTCGGCGAGCAAGAAGGTCAACCAACGCAGCTCCTGTGCCGCCATGGCTCCAGCGTAGATCTCAGCCTCAGCGGTAGAGGTCGAGACCGAAGAGGAGCGCGTGGACCGCCAGGAAACAGCTCCAGAACCCAGGCTGAAACAGTACCCCTGAGTAGACCTGTGAGTCTCAGCGTCGTCAGCGTAAGAAGAGTCACAGTGACCAGTAAGTACGACAGACTGCTGTCCTCCAAGAACTAGCCCCACGCCTGATGTCGTCGCTAGGTACTTCGCCACCCTCACAGCTGCTGTCCAGTGAACAGGGCGGTGTCTCCCTGGCGCAACAAAGCGCGCCAGGACACTGAGAGGGAAGGCGAGGTCCGGGCGAGTACAAGTCATCAGGTACATGAGGCAACCCACAAGCTCTGCGTAGGGACCACTAGGCTCAAACGGCTCGTCAGGAAAGGGTCCAGTGAGTCTGTGGTCAACAGCAAGAGGTGTGCGCTGTACTGTGGAGTGCTGAAGCCCGAACCGCTGAAGGACCTGCTGCACCATGTGTGACTGTGAAAGTGTAATGGTGCGAGCAGCTCTGTCCCTGGTGATCTGCAGGCCAAGGTAGTGGCGCAGCTCACCAAGGTCAGTGCAGGTGTGTCTCTTCTGCAGTTCGGACTTCACGTGTGCCAAAGCAACCCTGTCAGCAGTGGCGAAAACGAGGTCGTCAACGTAGACCAGAACAAAGAAAGGTGTGGAGCCACGACGAACAAACAGCGACGGGTCAGCAGAAGAAGGCTGGAACCCAAGGTCAGAGAGGGTAGAACGCAGAGTGTCGTGCCACTCACGAGGGGCCTGGCAAAGACCGTAGACAGGTCGCCTCAGCCTCCACTGGGTCCTAGGAGGGAAAGTGCCAGTGAAGGCAGAGGGACGACGCAGCCAGACCTCCTCGTGTAGGCTGCCCTGAAGGAAAGCAGTGGAGAAGTCGAGAGAGTGTAACTCGTAGTCTCTCTGTGCTGCTACGTGCAGTAACACCCGAAGAGTAGTCATCTTTGGGGTGGGCGCGAAGGTCTGAAAGAAGTCAACTCCCTCGCGCTGACTGAAACCTCTAGCCACGTAGCGCGCCTTGAAGACCGGGGGAGATCCCGGTGGCCGCTTCACCCTGTAGATCCACATGCCGTCGACTACGTTCGCCCCAGGGGGGGGGAACCTCATCGACGTAGGTGCCTGTGGATCTGTAGGAGGCCATCTCTGCGTCCATGGCAGCTCTCCACTGAGAGGCCCAAGGCCCTGACACTGCCTCAGCGTAAGTGCGAGGAGTCGGAATGTCAAGGGCGTCGGGGTCACCCTCAGGGGCGAGGAGCATGGCACAGAGATGAGGGGAAGCGGCTGCCAGGAACTCTAGCTCAAACTGCCTGTCCTCTAGGGCGTCACAGCCAAGGGCAGACACACCCCCGACGGCCAGAGGACTGGAAGGAGGAGCAGCCACAAGACCGGTGGCGAAGTCAAGGCGGCGGGTAGAGGCAAAGTCAGTGACTGCGGCAGTAAGAGCGGACACAGAGGACAGAGAGGCACGAGGGTGAGTAACAAGAGAGGCGAGAACACGAGAGAGAACAGGACGGTACGTGCTGTGGTAGTCAGTGACAGGAGTAGGAAGCGACGCAGTGAGGGCAGACTCAGGAGGAGACGGAAGCACAGACGGAGACGGTCGAGGTGGACGAGAACAAAGTAAGGCAGTACGAAGGTCAGTGAAGGGAACAGGAGACGAGGGACGAGCACGAGGGGAGCGACGAGAGGCCCAAGTCTGAGAAGGAGGAGGGGACAACGAAGACTGAGAACGAGGGAAAACAGCGGGAGAGGGGTCAGGAGGAGGAAGCGGAGGACCAGAGACGGGAGGAGAGGGAGAGGGGAGACCGAGGGTCCGAAGACCCGAGACAGGAGGAGGAGACGGCTGCTGCTGCTGCTGCTGGGGCTGCTGCGGCTGCTGCGGCTGCTGCTGCTCCAGCGGCTGCTGCTCCTGCTGCTGTCGCTCCTGCTCCTCGAGCCGCTGCAACTCTCGCTCCTCTCTCTCCAACTCCAGCTGCTCCTCACGAGCACGGCGAACACGAGCCTGGAACCTGGTCGGGTAGGGGTGGGGGGAAGGAGTAGTGTCCGGGGCAGCGGCAGCCCCAGAGTCCACCTCCGAAGCACCAGGCACACCACCCCCAGAGGCAGCACCAACACCAGCTCCAGACCCAGGCTCACCAGAAACCGAAGGGACACCCTCACCCCCAGACGCAGCACCCCCAGACTCCGCACGACCAGCACCAGCTCCCGGAAGACAAGAGTCCTCTGCAACCCGCGGCTCAGCTCCAACTCCAGCACCCCCAGAACCAGAAACCGGTACAGGGACAGTCTCAGTACCAACCTCTCTAGAGCGAGCACCTGCAGGACGCGGCGAGGAAG
Organism: Closterium sp. Yama58-4; assembly: GCA_947470075.1. NCBI lineage: Eukaryota > Viridiplantae > Streptophyta > Zygnematophyceae > Desmidiales > Closteriaceae > Closterium > Closterium sp. Yama58-4. The sequence goes on from CANIUD010000741.1 coordinate 29,529, forward strand.
ACTGTGGGGAGGGAGGCTGTACCGGAGGGGCTACCGAAGGGGGAGGGGTAGCCTGGGACACACCGGACGGGGCTGGACCAGGGGGGGGAGGCTGTACCGGGGGAGCAGGCGGGGGAGCGGCGGTCAGGAAGAGAGGGGGGGGAGGGACCGGGAGACCTCGACTGGGGTACCTGACGTAGTAGGGGGTGGACTCCTCGAAACGGACGTCACGGGAGTCAAAGAACCGGTGAGAGGGAGGGTGGTAAAAGGTGAAGTCAGAGGAGTCCTCAGGGAAACCAAGGAAGACACAAGGAACGGCGCGAGGCGAGAGCTTGTCCGCGGAGGTGTCGCGGACAAGAGCCAAGCACCCCCAGACACGAAACCTCGACGCAACACCAGGGGACCCGGTCCAAAGACTGGTCGGTGAAGCCTCTGGCCGAGAGACGCGTGGCCAGAGGTTCAGCTGGTGCGCGGCGTACCTGACCGCGTAGGGCCACAGAAAATGGGGGGCACGGGCGTGAGTCAGGGAGGTGCGGGCGATCTCCATGACCAAGCCTATGCGGCGCTCAGCAACCCCATTCTGCTATGGGGACTCTGGAAGCGTCCAGGACTGACGAATGCCCTGCTCGCGACAGAATCCAGCGAGAATGCCGGAGCGAAACTCACCCCCGCGGTCGGAGTGGAGACAGCTGACACGACGACCACGAGTGTCCTGCGTGGTAAGCAACCACCTGATCAGCGTAGAAGTCACCTCAGACTTCTTCGCCAGGGGGAACACTGTGGTGTAGCGGGAGTAGTCGTCAACGACCACCAAAAAGAAACGCTCACGCTCAGGGCCAGGGCGAGGAGAGGGGCCCCAGACGTCCAAGTGAAGCGTCTCAAAAGGCTCGGTGGCCGGACGAAGGGAGGAGGAGTGAGGGGTGGCGCGCAGCCTACCCTCGACGCAAGGACCGCACGGTGGTGCAAGGGACGGCGGCAGCGACGGCAAGACACGCGGGAGACCTAAGACAAGACGCTGACGAGACATAGCGCGCAGATGAGGAGGAGAAGGGTGCCCCATCCGGTGGTGCCACAAAACGGTGGGGTGGGCAAGCGACCGGCAGGAGCACGACGCAGCGACTGGACCAGACGTAGGAACCTGACAAGACACAGCTACCTGGGGGGACGGAGCAACCTGGTGAGACGCGGGGACTCGAACGGGGGGCGAAACAGGGACCGGTGGCAGTAGGGGCGGCTGCCGCTGCGGCTGCTGCTGCGGCTGCTGCTGCTGCTGGGGCTGCTGCTGCTGCTGCTGCTGCTGCTGCTGCTGCGGCTGCTGCTGCGCACTCGGGCCAGTGTGAAGAGTGTAGAGACCTGAGCCCGGCTCAGCAGCAAAGGTGGCCAGAGGCTGGTAAGAGTCCCCGTCAACACACACCGCAGTCTCTCCAGAAGGCTCAAACCACACACCCACGTGCTGACTCACGAGGGGTCGCACGCCCACCAAGTTCCGGGAGAACGAGGGGACGTGAAACCCAGTGAGAGACCCAGAAGGAGCAGCAGGACACGGCAAAGTGGTAGTGTGACGCGCGGTGACTGGTCCCGAAGTGGGATCAGCCAGCGCCACAGAAACAGGCGCAGGAAGTGGTGTAAGTGTCGTGCTGTCACGAAAGAAGCAGTGTGAGGCTCCAGAGTCCAGCGTGAACGACAGCAAACCGTCCTCCGAGGTAGCCGCTGGACTAGAGTCTACACAAGAACCTACACTAGCAACAGGCAACGGAGCAAGGCTAGCACCTAAGCTAACAACACCAGAGTAAACAGAGTCAGAAACACTAGAGTCAACAACAGCATACATAGCATGAGGAGCACCAATCAGATCAACTAACTGCTCAGCAGACATGCCCCACAGAGCGGAGCCGTAACGCTGAACAAGAGGAAGCCAGTCAGGGGCAGGAGCACCAACCCCGTAGACCAAACGAACCGTGTCAGTGAGCTGAGCAAAACACTGACCAGGGGGGTGAAAGCGGCCACAAGGGTGGCCCCGGCGAGCACCTGTCAGAACCTGATAGGTGCAGGGAGGGTAAGCAGCACCGCTCTGGGTCTGACGCAGCCCCGACCCCGGAGCCAGCTGCGGCCGCTGCTGCTGCTGAGGCTGCTGGGAGGAGAGGGGCTGCCGCTGCTGCTGAAGCTGCTGCTGACGCTGAGCCTGGTACCACGCCGCTGCTCCACCTCCCGTGGCCGGAAGTACAGGAGACGACTGACGAACTCGGGCGTCGCCACCACCAGCAGGCGCAGTGGAGTCACCAGTCGCTGCACGAGACGCCTCTCCAGGCCCTGCACGCCCACCGCCGCCAGGCGCAACGTCACCTCCACTACCTCCGCCTCCACCACCACTACCACCACTAGAACCGCCTTTCTTGCCACCCCTACCGCGGGACCGCGACGCAGTCGTAACAGCAGCTGCAGTCGCGTCAGTAGCGGCAGTGGCAAGAGAGGCAGTAAAGGTGGGTAACTGCGGGACTGTGCACCCGTGGAAGAGTGGGGGGAGCATAGCACCAGAGGCAGCGGCTACCGAGCGAAGGTTGCTCTCGACGTCCTTGAGCGCAGACTCAAGGACCTCGACGGTGAGCTCACTAGGGTGCTTCAGCAGAAGCGCGTCGCGAACGGAGGCAAGGCGGTCAGGGAGGCTAGTGGCGATGAAATAGATAGTAATCGCCATAGGGGGAGGAAGCAGTGCAAGCTGTGCCTCAGTGCAAGCAGCGCGGTAACTAGCGTCGAGCGAGCGGAGGTGAGCGATCAAGTCAGCAGAGCGCTCAAAAGACGCAAGGTCAGGGAACAGGAACGGGAGGAAAAGGCGGCCAAGAGAGACAGTAGCGGGAGTAGAGTAGCGGGCCTTAATCGCAGTGAGGTACTCAGCAGCGGTGCAAACCTCAGTGAAGTGAACCTCCTCAGACTCAGGGAGGAGGCTGCTGAGCGCGATGCAGGCCGCAGCGTCACGCGACGTCCAAGCCGTCTGGTCAGCTCGCTGGGTGGTAAAGTGAGCTCTAGCGGCGTCGTCAGGGGCAGGTCCTAAAGGCGTAGGGTCGGGGGGCGCAGGGAGGGCACCAGCAGCGTGCGCCCAGAGGGTCTCGCCTGCCTGGACCTGACTCTCTAACAGACGGCGAGCGCGAAGAAGCCAGACGGAAAAGTCAAGAGGTCTACCGTCAGCGTCGAAACGAAGAACACGCTGGGTCGCCATAGCGAAAACGAACGGACGAAGCGGCGGGCAACGGGAGCGGACGCAGCGGTGGAAAACGGAAGTGGGGCACGGGCCAGGGCGACGGGCTAGGGCGCTGGCTAGGGCGACGCGCTAGGGCGCGGTCTGGGGCGCGGGCTAGGGCGACGGTCTAGGGCGCGAGCTGGGGCGTGGGCCTGGGCAACGGGCAAGGGCGCGGGCCTGGGCGACGAGCTAGGGCGCTGGCTAGGGCGACGGGCAGGGGCGCGGGCCTGGGCGACGGGCTAGGGCGCGGGCCTGGGCGACGGGCTAGGGCGCGAGCCAGGGCGACGGGCTAGGGCGCGAGCCAGGGCGACGGGCTAGGGCGCGAGCCAGGGCGACGGGCTAGGGCGCGGGCTAGGGCGACGGGCAGGGGCGCGGGCCCGGGCGACGGGCTAGGACGCGGGCCTGGGCGACGGGCTAGGGCGGGGGCCAGGGCAACGGGCTAGGGCGCGGGCCTGGGCGACGGGCAGCGGGGGGGAGGCGCGGTTCGACGGGCAGCGGGGGGAAGCACGGGTCGACGGGCAGCGGGGGGAAGCGCGGGTCGACGGGCAGCGGGGGGAAGCGCGGTGCTACGGGCAGCGGGGGGGGGGGGGGGGGGAAGCGCGGTTCGACGGGCAGCGGGGGGAAGCGCGGGTCGACGGGCAGCGGGGGGAAGCGCAGCGCGACGGGCAGCGGTACGCTAGATCGGGCTACACTGGATCGGGCTACGCTAGATCGGGAGGAAGAACGAGCGGTAACGAACGAACGGGACTAGATCGGGCCGGCACTAGGCTCGGGCAAGACGGGCGAAACGAGTGAGACAGGCTCGGAAGAAACGAACGAGGACGGGAGGAGCGGGATCCCACAGGATCCGAACCTAGGTGATACCATGTCAAACTGAGGAATTGATGATGCATTCATGTTGGTTGGGGTACAAGTAGCTAACCCTAACTTTTGTACTCCCTAAGACAAACCTCACTATAGGCTACCACATTTGACAACAATATCTGCCACAATAAGAGTCCCCCTACCCGTTCAAGAGTCCCGGGAGACTTTCTTACTGGCGGGTCTTCTAGCCGGAACTATACGGTACGCTCTTAGATTTGCTACACATCACATGCATGCTTAGCACAGCCAAAACACAGTCTTGCTTTTCAGGTTGATTCAAACGCACTACACAAACATCCACCATACAAAACCTTTATAGGACCTTCTACCTTGAGTGAAGGACATGAGCTGGTATATGATTGCTTTCAACTGGATTGGTGATGTTTCCAGTTGCTGCTTAGTAAGGCTTCTGCCTCCTGCCTTTCCGCCGTGGGGGTGGGCCCCTGTCACTACATTGGGACGCTGTTCTGAGGGCATCTGAGAGCTGGGTGGGGCTCAAGGCGCCAGTGCTCACAGCACGGGCCAGGAGGGTCACCATCTCTTCCTCGCTAAGCTCCACACGCACTCCGCCACCGCTGCTGCCCCCTGCCAAGCCTGCTGCCCACCCCTCCTCGCGCTCTTCCCTGCCCCGGGCGCTGCCCCTGCCCCCTCTGCCCCTCTGGCGCTGGCTCCTGGGCGAGGCGGAGGACGCAGGCGGCGAGGGCGGGTGAGGGGAGAGCTTGAAGTGGAAGGAGGGCTTGTGCGTGTTGGGCGGGCACTGCATGCCCTGGCAGCAGCAACAGCGCACGGGGCACAGAGGAGAACCACTTATATGTTTGATACGCACATCACTCCCAAACCATTGGCTGCTGCACAGCTGAGGGGGCTGGGGACGTTCTAGATGAGCTAAGTGTGTTCCAAACTGCAAGTCACCATTCCATGATCACACCCCAGCTTTGCAGGTCCAGCGTTAGGCAGCGAAAATCAGGTGGCTGAGCGAGCAGAGGAAAATTGAGCAGAAAACAAGAGCTCACCTGGCAGCAGAGCAACCCACCTGGCAGCAGAGCAACCCACCTGGCAGCACCGTACCCACCTGGCAGCGCGCCCAGTCAGTGATGCGGTAGACCTGTCCGTCCGTGCACGTGTAAAAGTGCTGTGGGCCCTTCTGCTCGCACGGCAGGGGGTGTATGTGGCAGGGGTAGCACAGGGGAGGGAGGAAGTCAGGTGATGACATTGTGACAGGTGGCCGTGGGATGGTGGCAGGTGGCCGTGGGATGGTGGCAGGTGGCGGTGGCAATGGGGAAGCACGAGGGGAGGTGAGTGAAGAAGCATGGTGTGAGAGTGGCAGTGCTGTGAGAGTGGCAGTGCTGTGAGAGTGGCAGTGCTGTGAGAGTGGCAGTGCTGTGAGAGTGGCAGTGCTGTGAGAGTGGCAGTGCTGTGAGAGTGGCAGTGCTGTGAGAGTGGCAGTGCTGTGAGAGTGGCAGTGCTGTGAGAGTGGCAGTGCTGTGAGAGTGGCAGTGCTGTGAGAGTGGCAGTGCTGTGAGAGTGGCAGTGCTGTGAGAGTGGCAGTGCTGTGAGAGTGGCAGTGCTGTGAGAGTGGCAGTGCTGTGAGAGTGGCAGTGCTGTGAGAGTGGCAGTGCTGTGAGAGTGGCAGTGCTGTGAGAGTGGCAGTGCTGTGAGAGTGGCAGTGCTGTGAGAGTGGCAGTGCTGTGAGAGTGGCAGTGCTGTGAGAGTGGCAGTGCTGTGTCGGTTGGTGAGTGCAGAGTGTGTGGCAGCATGTGCACTGACAAGAGAGAGCATGCCAAACAAGGCAGGCTGGGGAAGTTGTTCCACCCAGCCATCCCCCTCCTTGCATGGGTGGTGCCTCTCACACTCCTGCCACATGAACCCATGCACGCGGGCACACAGGCATACACACACACAGGCATACTCGCACACAGGCATACACACACACAGGCACACACGCACACAGGCACACACGCACACAGGCACACACGCACACAGGCATACACGCACACAGGCATACACGCACACAGGCATACACGCACACAGACGCCTACACTTGCACAAAAGCATGGTACATAGTCTTTCTCCCATGAAGAAAATAAGTGAAGAACTCGAATTCCACTCCACCTATAACCAATAGCTTCCAGTACACATGCCCCCACCTGCCACTGCATCCCACTCCACCCCAGTGTACCCCACTGGACCCCACTGCACCCCACCTGGCACCAGCGGGCTTGGCTGCAGGGGCGGTTGACGGGGCGCCACACATGCGCCATCCCACACTCTGTGCATGCCACTGGCCGCCCCCCCTCCTCCTCCTCGCCGCCTGCTGGCCCCCCTGCCTGCCCCACCCCCCCTCCCCCTTTCCCTGCTGCCCCTTCCATGCCCCCTGCTGCCGCCCTGCCAGTTGTTGTGCTGCTCGTCTGGACACCACATGGGGTTGTGGCAGGTGAAGGGGGGAGGGAGGGGGAAGGGGGAAATCGGGGGCGAGGGGAAGGAATTTGGGAGAGGAGAAGCCGCAGTATTGAGTAAACGCAGGGGCGAAGTAAATCCATCCGCCAACTCCGCTGCCTGCCACCACACCTTCCTCGCCTGCTTCCCTTGCCTCCTGCCACCACCATACATAGAGCACCCTATGAGCCCCCCCCCTCGTTCCTATCATTTCTGATCTGCCTACCACTCCATGGCCACCCGCACCCCCAGCGCTAAGCTAACTTGGCATCAGCCCAAACTACACTGGACTGCCATATCGCACTGACCTGCCACGTCAGCACGGACCTGCCACGTCAGCACGCACCTGCCACATGTGTGCAGCCCGGCGTGTGATGAGCTCAACGAGCTGCTCGCGCCTCAGCTCGCCCTCGTATTCTCGCCGCCTCCCCTCGTCTGATAACACCTGCCCGGCACCCCACACACACACATGCACACATGCACGCGCGCGCGCGCACACACACACACACACACACACACACACACACACACACACAACCGCGTTGACAGGCAAGCGAAAGGAAAAGGGAAGAGATGGCAACGAGCACATGCAGTGGCATGGAGTGGTGGTCAGTGAGTCATGTATGAAGAAAGCACATGGTGTACCTCGTATGCGCTCTGCAGGCGTTGAAAAGCCACTATGGCATTCTTCTCGTCCCCCCCATGCTTGTCCGGATGCACTAGCATTGCCTGCACGTCACATGCACATGCACATGTTCAGGCACAGGCACATGCACAGGCACAGGCACATGCACAGGCACATGCACAGGCACATGCACAGGCACATGCACATGCACATGCACATGCACAGGCACACAACTCATCACTGTAAGTCAGCAACTGCAAACCGCATACTACAAGCTCACGCGTAATTCCCATAAAGCTCTTCACACCACTCCCTCCCAGCCACTTCCCAGCCTCCTATCCTCCCCAGCCTCGTCTCCTTCCCCCCAGCCCCTCCATATCCCAAGTCACCCTCCCCCCCATGCGCCCTCTCCCATTCCCCATCCGCCCCTACCCCTCCCCCCGGCCCCCACCATGCGGCGGTACTCCTTCTTCAGGGCGCTCTCGTCCACAGCCGCACAGAAGGGCGCCAGGCGAAGCACCTCGTAGTGGTTGCTGCACCACACTATGCGCTCTATCTCCCCGCCCCCACTCGCCTCTCCCCCGGCCCCCCCTCCCCCTGCCAACCCCGCTTCCCCCTCCCCTACCGCTCCCTCCACCCCTACCCCAGGCTCCCCCCCCCCAGCAGTGCTTGCTTGGGACTGGTTTGCGGGGGACGAGTCGGGTTGGGCGGGGTCATCTTGGAGGGAGGAGGCGAGGAGGAGCAGCAGGTCGCAGGCCAGGAAGGAGGCGAGCAGCGTGAGGCACAGCGTGGTGAGCCCTGCGCGCACCACCACGTGGTACACCGTTGACGCCACCAGCAGCAGCAGCGCTGCACGGGGGGACCCGCTCGCTGCCACTATCCCTGGTGGATGCGCAGGGGTGGAGAGCGGGGGGTAGAGAGCAAGGGGGGGAGAGCAGGGGGGAAAGAGCGCGGGTGGGAGGGTGGGTGGGCCGGGGGGAGAAAGGTGGCGCTGGGGGAGTTGGTGGGCAGGAGAACGGGAACGAGGGGAGGCAGGCAAGACGTGCGTGTGTGGGTGGGGTGGGGGGCCGGGCAAGGCAAGAGTGTGTGTGAGTGGGGGAGAGAGGACCAGCCAATCAGTTGGTGCTTAAGAATACTCAACAACCACCTCAGACGGCAGCGCTCAAGGTGTCTCGCTGACCTGCTGTGAGGGCGGGGTGCAACCTACCGGCTGTGAGGGCGGTGGCGAGGGCGAAGAGCAGCAGCTTGGCGCGCAGTGCTGTGAAGAGCGCCAGCAGCACCAGCAGCGCGAGTGTGAGCAGCAGCGGCAGGAAGAATGACAGCAGCACCAGCACCACCTGCTCGCCGCAGCCGATGGGAGGGGGAGGAGGGTGCAGAAATGGGGTGGCGGAGGAGGGGGAAGAAGTGGGGTGGCGGAAGAGGGGGAAGAAGTGGGGTGGCGGAAGAGGGGGAAGAAGTGGGTGGAAAGCAGGTGGGGTAGGAGGCGTGAGGGGAGGAGCCACGTGGGGGATGGTGGCAAGCACAAGTGGGGATGGTGGCAAGCACAAGTGGGGATGGTGGCAAGCACAAGTGGGGATGGTGGCAAGCACAAGTGGGGATGGTGGCAAGGCAAGCACAAGTGGGGATGGTGGCAAGGCAAGCACAAGTGGGGATGGTGGCAAGGCAAGCACAAGTGGGGATGGTGGCAAGGCAAGCACAAGTGGGGATGCGTGAGGCAAGGGTGGATGGAGGAGGGAGTGGGCGTGCGAGGGGTTGAGCGAGGGGGTGGGCGACGAGGCGGGCGAGGGGGGGGCGTACGAGGGAGGGCAGCAGCACGAGCCAGCCGAGGGTGCGCCCCATGCCCACCAGCGCGCCCACCAGCGGCAGCACCGCCGACCCCAGCGACGGCGGCACCAGCGAGACGCACCCGCGGATCACGAACGCCGCCGCCGCCACCACCGCCCACAAGCCCGCCGCCGCCGCCAACCGCGCTGCCGCCCCCGCCACGCGCCACGCGACCGCGCAGTATCGGGCCGCCCGCTCCGCGAACGCGCTCCCCGCGCTCTCACGTCGCGCCCATGGGGGAAAGCCGTTTGCGGGGCCCCTACTGTGCCATTGTGGTGACGGCGATCGTGGCGACGCTGACGACGCGCCGTGCGACGTGCTATGCGACGAGGCTGCTCGCGACGAGGCGGCGTGCGGTCGCTTCCCCGAGGCCCGCGCGGGTCCTCTCCGCGCCTCGCCCCTCGCCATGGCGCCGCGCACCCAGCAGCGGGACTCTCGGCGGCGTTTACGGCGACAATTGCGCAGTCTAAGGCCCAGCTACGAAGGCATCTTGCGCCGCCGCAAGGAGAGACGGGAGAGCACAAGATGTTCAGTCATAATTCTCGGAGAGCAGCACTCGTGCAGTTAGGCTGAAACGAGAAAAAAAATATCGGTACGCGAGAAGAGACTCGGAGAGCCGTGCGACTCGAGTGTGGCTTGGTGGAGTGGTGGGAAAAGCGCACGAAAACTATACCGAGGACGGTTGGATGGCCGCTTGATGGTGGAGAAACATGCAGCACATGTGGTACCTTTGAGAACCCTCAGTTCCCGACAACGAACGGATTAACGCGCGCTGTACATCCAAGCTATTGTTGTATTTACATAATTATAGCTCTACATCAAACAGCTTGATGGAACACATTTCTAAGCGCAATTTGATGTACAAGAGGATTACAAGAAAGCATGCATGGATTTGTGCAAACTAAAATCGCGCATCATCATGTGCACTAGCACATCTATGGCTGCACTCGCTAGCCCCACCTGGTGCAGCAAGTCTGAAGCACACAGCCAACATGGCATCCAGCACATGCCGGCACGCCATGCCCTCAGCTGCACCCTCAGCACCACTGCTCACCGAGCAGCACCGCTCATCACTGCAACAACGCACATCCCCCACCGGATCTACCACCTGTGGCCCCTCACCACCTTCTCCTCTTACGTTCCCCCACCGCTCCTCCACGTCCTCCTCGTCGGCTCGCCCCTCCACCATTCCGTGCCGCCATTGCAGCTCCTCCAGCAGCAGCCGGGCCACCCCACATGCCGACGCCAATACTCGATGCACGTGCCGCCGCACGCGTGCCCCACACTGCCCCTGCCCTGCCACGTGGCAGTCTTGCATTGGCTGTGGGACTGCACCAACAAGGCATGTGTCTGGGTGCAGACTGTGCTGCAAGGGCTGTGAGTTGGTTTTATCTATTCCGTGTGGGCACAGGGTCTTCTCTTTCTCTGACCCACAGACTTCCATCCCCTGCTGCCCTCTGCTTTCCTCCTCCGTAACCTCCGAAATCTCAATTCTCTCTCCTGCACAGCCTCCTTCCTTTTCCCATTCTTGTCCCTGCCTCTCCCCTTGTCTCGCGGCTGCCTTACACTGTTCATCGGCCTCACACCCCCTGTGCGTGCACAAGCTCTCATCGCCCCCTGTCACCTGCACTGCAGTAAACACCTTCCCCAGCTGAAATGCCCCCAAACCCACCCCCCTCATGCTCCCGTCCCCTCCTCCACCGCCCCTCATGCCACCGCCACCATGTTTTGCTGCCGCCTGTCCTGCACCTACCAGGCCGCTTTCACCCGAACCAGGACCTGAGGCTCGGTCAAGCGGGAGTGGCTGGGCAGTAAGGGGTGTGGGAGGATTGGATGGTTGGGAGGGCTGGAGAAGGGAGGGAGTGTGGGTGGCAGGGAGGAGAGAGGAGTGGGAGAGGCCGGAGGGGAGAGTGGCGAATGAAAAGCGCGAGGAGAGATGTGGAGGGGCGAGGGAATGGTGGTGGTGGGGGTGAGTGAGGGAGGGAGGGCAAGAGGGAGTGAGTGGTGGGGAGGGTGGTGATGGTGACGGTGTGTGTGTCTGCTGGGTGGCGCCTTGAGAGGTGTGTGAGAGAGGGAGGGAGGAGGTGGTAACAGTAGGGGTGGTGGTGGGAAGGGTGGGAGGCGGCAGCAGTGGAGGCGAAGCAGCAGTGGGTGCAGGCACAGACGAGGTGACAGGGAGGGCAGTGGGTGACACTCGGAAGCGAGGGCGGCGGTCAAAGTGGCAGGTGAGGGCGCTGTGCTGACTCGTGGCAGCAGCACCACCACCACCGCCAGTAGCAGCAGCACCGTGGGCAGCACGAGCGCCCACATGATCCGCACAGCAGGCCTCATACCGCCTTTTCCTGCTGCTGCTCCCACCCGCACTGTGTGGAACTAAGTCATCCGCATCATGAGCCTCCACAGGCACGCCCCCAGCGTGCGTGCTGTCACTGCCACCACTCGCCCTCGTCGCATGGGTCGCATGGCTGATGTTGGCGGCAGTCTGGCTGGCAAAAGGCACGACGTCACACTGTGCCAGGGGCGGAGGGAGAGCACATGCTGTTGAGGCGTGTAGCTCCGGAGCACACAATCCACCCTCCTCTTCCATCCCTCTATAATCTTCTATGCCATCCACCCCCTCCTCTACTTCCTGCTTCACTCCTCTCCCCCCCTCTATCGCCTCACTCGCCCTCCACCCCCCTACCCTCGCCTCCCCCTGCACTGTCTCCCATTCCCCTGCTCCCTGCACCGTCTGCTGCTCTCCATCCCCCCACTCCTCGCTCTCCTCGGCCATTCCTTCTTCCCTCTCGTCTCCCTCGCTTACACCCACCTCCCTCTCCATAATTCCCGCGTCCTCATAAAAAATTTGACCATCCTTCGCCCTTGCTCCCTCTCCTGCCTCCCCCACGCCCTCCCCTTCTTTCCCCTCCCCTTCCCCACTCGCCATTCCTTCCTCGTCTCCCCCTTCCCCCTCCCCCTCTCCCCCTTCCCCCCCTCGCCCGCGCGCCTCTCTCTCGCGCCACTCCCTCTCCACCGCCTGCAGCAGCGCCGCATCACCCAGGGGCGAACCTTCCAGGATCTTGCGGATGCGCCCCACGCCCTCCTCCTCCCTGACTCTTTCCACCTCCTCCACCAGCGCCGCCACGCCCCTCGCCTGCACGCCCGCCACAAACCGCACTGCCCGCTCGTACGCGCCCTCCTCTCCCCCCTGCTGGTTGCCAGAGGGGAGGGCGGGCGCGTGGGAGGGCTGGGGCTGCGCTGGTGCAGGGTGGGAGGGCGAGGCGGAGTGGGACTGTGCGGAGTGGGCCTGGGCGGAGTGTGGGGGGCCTTGAGGGGGCGTGGAGAGGCCGCGCAGGAGAGGGTACTTGCGGCGCATGGCGGAGTTCCAATAGTTCTTTATGGCGTTGTCCGTGCTGTGGAGGGGGGACGGTGGGGGGAAGAGGGACAGGAGAGGAGGGGTGAGAGTGTGAGGAAGGGGGGATATATAAGAGGCTGTTGTGTGGTAGAAGGGAGGGGTTGCATGTGGAGTGATGGAGGAAGGAGAGAGAATTGCAGTGGACAACGGGTGGCAAAGTGAACGGTGCTGAAGGCAGTAGGTGCGCACCGTCCGGGAAGGTTCTTGGCGATGAGGGCCCACTTGTTGCCGTGGATGGCGTGCGCTGTGATGATGCGCGCATCCTCCTCCACCGTGAACTGGCCTCGCCTCAACGCCGGGTCCAGCTGGTTGCACCACCTGGTGTGATGTGAGGGAGAGGGGAGGGAGGGAAGGATGAAGGGAGGGAGGGAGTGATGGAGTGAGGGAGGAAAGGAGGGATGGATAGATGGAGGGGGATGTGTGTGCCCAGCATGGGCTCGGAAAAGAGAAGATGTGCAGAGCCAGGAAAGGTAAAGAGCAACTGAACTACAATCAAGGTGAAGCAGATCAACACAGAATCACTCCCTTGTTTCCACTCATCCCAGCACATCTCGCCCCACCTCACCGCACTGCACCGTGTGACGCACCTGAGTCGGCAGCTCTTCCCCGGCCTGCCAGGGATACCAGCAGCGATGACGCTCCAGTTTTTCGCCCCGTGCACCGCCACCAGCGCCGCCAGCCGCTCATCCTCCTCCGCCGTCCACGCCCCCCTGTTCACCACCGATGCTCCCCTCCGCCCTCCGCCACTCCGCCTCCTCTGCTCCTTCTCCCCGTCCTCCTCCGCTTCCTCGCCCCCCCTGCTCCCCCTATCCTGCTCCCCTGTCAGCCCTCCGCTCGCCTCGCTGCTGCTGCCGCCTCTCCTCTCGTTCCCAGCCTTCCCCATACTCTCCGCCCCCTCGCCACAGCTGTCCGCCTCCCCCTCCTTGCCGGCTCCCCCGCGATCCCACGCATTCTCTCCCCCGGTACCCATTTCCGCCGCCCCTCCCCGCGCTTTTGTTCCCCTGGAAGCCGCGCCATGTGCCCCCGACGTGGCGGAGACAAGTGGGCGCGCGCTGCTGGCTGGGGAGGCTCCCCTGAGCGCCTCCTCGCGCGGCTGTTCCCCCTGCCGCTCCCCCGGATGCTCCTGCGCCCGGCTGGCGGTCGCTGCTCGTCCAATTCCCGCCGGCAGCACCAGCCGCAACGGCCCCCCAGGCTTGGCGGGCGTGGATCCGCCGACAAGGGGGGAGGGGGAGGGGCGCGCGGAGAGGGCTGCGAGCGGAACGAATCGAGGGGCAGTGTGCATGCCGCTGCGCTCCGCCGCTGGGTTGGCGGAAGAATCGTCTGGATGTGATGCGGCGGGTGGTTGCGCGGGCAGCGCAGTGGCGCGGGTGAGCGGAGCCATTTGCGGGCGATGCGCGGAGGTTAGAAATAGCAGCTCGCAAGCTCAAGTGTCTGGTACGCTCTAAAAGCGTGCGAGCGATGCTGCAGCTAATAGTAGTCCTCGGGTGGGTGTGCGTGACGGGTGGTTAATTGTTGCTCTCAGATGCTTGCTTGCGATCGACGGTCGCCTACGGAGCTGCGGCGCGGTTAGCCATCCCCCCGAAGTCAGCAGAGCGAGTGGTTGCGCGCAACTTGAGCGCGGAAAACCTCCTCGCCTTCCCTAACTGCAAGCTCCGTAAATGCTTCAAGCATCGTGGCTGCTGTGCCAAGCTACCGCTAACACGTGGGGGGTGGAGCCACATGAACAGAGCCGTTTCGCTTCACTTCTGAGACGAGGCGTTCGCGCAACCCTGACCGCTCGGTTCCGCTGTTGGGTCTGCGCTCGCTCCCCAAAAGCTTCTTACATCCGCTCGATGAAAGCTCGGCGGAGGTCGTTGGTAAACCGAGGAGACGAAACGTCTCGTTCTGCCTTCTTGCGAGCATCACAGGCACAACAGATGGCGGTTAAAAGACGAAACGGCACTTCCTCGTTACTAGGTTCGCGGACCGAAAATGCTGAAAGCAATCTGAGTGCACACTCAGTACTAAATCGGTGTAAATTTGACGGACGATTTCTCTTATGTGTCAAAAACTATTGCAGAACGGACTCAAGTAGTGTAGTTATTGAAGGTATATTCCCTTGGGCCTGGGGTGGCCCAGTCCCCAAGGCAGAAATGTTCCCGAGGCAAAGCAGTTTCAAGGGCAAACTTGTTCCCAAGGTAGCCCAGTTCCCGAGGCAATTTCGTTCCCTAGGTTGTTCCGACAAAGGTGTTTCCGAACCGAGCCCAAGGCAGCACGGCATCATTCCCGCGCAACACATCCCAAGGCCAGGCCGGAGCACCTGCACCCACCGACCACCCCCACCACCCGACGGACCACCCGCCATCCTCCATATCTCCTCGCTGCTCCTCGCCATTCTCAAAGCATCATTGCGAATTCGCTCGCCTTTCTCTCGCGAGCAGCGCCGCGTAGTTGCCGGCTACGTTCACCCTACGGACCCACGGGGGACGGAAGTCTGCACCGGTAGGAATGGCGGGAGGAGCGGAGACGGCGGGCGATGTATCGGTCCACGTCACCACGCCGCTGCTGCCGCGCGAGGTACGGCGCAGCGCGAAGGGGAATGCGCCGTGATGTGCAGATATTGTGCGCATTACAGTTCATCAATCTTGCTACTTGCCCTGCGCTGCTTTCCGCCTTCTTCCTAGTATCCCCTGCGCTCCCTTCTATCCACCTCTTTGCCATCCCCCTTGCCTCTCCTCAGGATTCTGCTCCCGCAAGACACGTGTCGCCCGGCGACGGAAGCCCTTCATCGCCGCATTCCCCGGGTGCGCGTCGCATCGCTACAGCTTCAAGGATCGCCGCATTCATCGGGTGCGTCGCTCTGCTCGGCGCGCTCTGCCTCCTCGCGCCGCGCCGAACCGCCTTGGAGACACGTGCTGACGATGCCGTCGAGATTAGCAGCAGCAGAAGCGCGGCTGTTCGCTTCTTCGCGTTCGGCGACTGGGGTCGCAACGGCACGTTCAACCAGTCGCTCATCGCACAGCAGGTGCGACGCACGCCCTTTCTCATCGTCCTTCACGCTGTGACCACACGCCATCCGCACACCCCTTCCTTGCTATGCAATGCACCCATCTTTCCTTCTACCCTGTGCGGTGGAGATGGGTGCAGTGGGGCAACAAATGGTCCCTCAGTTTGTGGTGTCGGTGGGGGACAACTTCTATGACGAGGGGCTGACAAACGTGAACGATGACAAGTTTGCGCGCTCCTTCACCAACACCTACACGCACCGCAGCCTGCAGGTCCCCTGGTACGCAGGTACGCCTCCCAATCTTTCTCACCCTCCCTCTCTTGATCATTCCCTCCCCCCCTCTCACTCTTTGTCGCACTCTCTCGTACACAAGGGACGCACTGCGCACTTCTTCTGGACCTGTGTGAGCAGCGGTGGCGTTCATGAGAGCTTTTGTTGCAATACGCCATCACTCCATGTGCGAGCAATCCTTTAATGCATTCACGTGTCAATGCACAAACACACTCACGTACCTCACTTCACCACAGCTCACACTGCTCCGTTCCCCCGCCCCCGCACCCCCTTTTTCCTGCCCCATTCCCTCCACCAGTGCTGGGCAACCACGACTACTACGGCAACGTTCTCGCTCAGCTCAGCTCAACTTGGCATCAGCCCAAACTACACTGGACTGCCATATCGCACTGACCTGCCACGTCAGCACGGACCTGCCACGTCAGCACGCACCTGCCACATGTGTGCAGCCCGGCGTGTGATGAGCTCAACGAGCTGCTGGCGCCTCAGCTCGCCCTCGTATTCTCGCCGCCTCCCCTCGTCTGATAACACCTGCCCGGCACCCCACACACACACATGCACACATGCACGCGCGCGCGCGCGCACACACACACACACACACACACACACACACACACACACACACACACAACCGCGTTGACAGGCAAGCGAAAGGAAAAGGGAAGAGATGGCAACGAGCACATGCAGTGGCATGGAGTGGTGGTCAGTGAGTCATGTATGAAGAAAGCACATGGTGTACCTCGTATGCGCTCTGCAGGCGTTGAAAAGCCACTATGGCATTCTTCTCGTCCCCCCCATGCTTGTCCGGATGCACTAGCATTGCCTGCACGTCACATGCACATGCACATGTTCAGGCACAGGCACATGCACAGGCACAGGCACATGCACAGGCACATGCACAGGCACATGCACAGGCACATGCACATGCACATGCACATGCACAGGCACAGGCACACAACTCATCACTGTAAGTCAGCAACTGCAAACCGCATACTACAAGCTCACGCGTAATTCCCATAAAGCTCTTCACACCACTCCCTCCCAGCCACTTCCCAGCCTCCTATCCTCCCCAGCCTCGTCTCCTTCCCCCCAGCCCCTCCATATCCCAAGTCACCCTCCCCCCCATGCGCCCTCTCCCATTCCCCATCCGCCCCTACCCCTCCCCCCGGCCCCCACCATGCGGCGGTACTCCTTCTTCAGGGCGCTCTCGTCCACAGCCGCACAGAAGGGCGCCAGGCGAAGCACCTCGTAGTGGTTGCTGCACCACACTATGCGCTCTATCTCCCCGCCCCCACTCGCCTCTCCCCCGGCCCCCCCTCCCCCTGCCAACCCCGCTTCCCCCTCCCCTACCGCTCCCTCCACCCCTACCCCAGGCTCCCCCCCCCAGCAGTGCTTGCTTGGGACTGGTTTGCGGGGGACGAGTCGGGTTGGGCGGGGTCATCTTGGAGGGAGGAGGCGAGGAGGAGCAGCAGGTCGCAGGCCAGGAAGGAGGCGAGCAGCGTGAGGCACAGCGTGGTGAGCCCTGCGCGCACCACCACGTGGTACACCGTTGACGCCACCAGCAGCAGCAGCGCTGCACGGGGGGACCCGCTCGCTGCCACTATCCCTGGTGGATGCGCAGGGGTGGAGAGCGGGGGGTAGAGAGCAAGGGGGGGAGAGCAGGGGGGAAAGAGCGCGGGTGGGAGGGTGGGTGGGCCGGGGGGAGAAAGGTGGCGCTGGGGGAGTTGGTGGGCAGGAGAACGGGAACGAGGGGAGGCAGGCAAGACGTGCGTGTGTGGGTGGGGTGGGGGGCCGGGCAAGGCAAGAGTGTGTGTGAGTGGGGGAGAGAGGACCAGCCAATCAGTTGGTGCTTAAGAATACTCAACAACCACCTCAGACGGCAGCGCTCAAGGTGTCTCGCTGACCTGCTGTGAGGGCGGGGTGCAACCTACCGGCTGTGAGGGCGGTGGCGAGGGCGAAGAGCAGCAGCTTGGCGCGCAGTGCTGTGAAGAGCGCCAGCAGCACCAGCAGCGCGAGTGTGAGCAGCAGCGGCAGGAAGAATGACAGCAGCACCAGCACCACCTGCTCGCCGCAGCCGATGGGAGGGGGAGGAGGGTGCAGAAATGGGGTGGCGGAGGAGGGGGAAGAAGTGGGGTGGCGGAAGAGGGGGAAGAAGTGGGGTGGCGGAAGAGGGGGAAGAAGTGGGTGGAAAGCAGGTGGGGTAGGAGGCGTGAGGGGAGGAGCCACGTGGGGGATGGTGGCAAGCACAAGTGGGGATGGTGGCAAGCACAAGTGGGGATGGTGGCAAGCACAAGTGGGGATGGTGGCAAGCACAAGTGGGGATGGTGGCAAGGCAAGCACAAGTGGGGATGGTGGCAAGGCAAGCACAAGTGGGGATGGTGGCAAGGCAAGCACAAGTGGGGATGGTGGCAAGGCAAGCACAAGTGGGGATGCGTGAGGCAAGGGTGGATGGAGGAGGGAGTGGGCGTGCGAGGGGTTGAGCGAGGGGGTGGGCGACGAGGCGGGCGAGGGGGGGGCGTACGAGGGAGGGCAGCAGCACGAGCCAGCCGAGGGTGCGCCCCATGCCCACCAGCGCGCCCACCAGCGGCAGCACCGCCGACCCCAGCGACGGCGGCACCAGCGAGACGCACCCGCGGATCACGAACGCCGCCGCCGCCACCACCGCCCACAAGCCCGCCGCCGCCGCCAACCGCGCTGCCGCCCCCGCCACGCGCCACGCGACCGCGCAGTATCGGGCCGCCCGCTCCGCGAACGCGCTCCCCGCGCTCTCACGTCGCGCCCATGGGGGAAAGCCGTTTGCGGGGCCCCTACTGTGCCATTGTGGTGACGGCGATCGTGGCGACGCTGACGACGCGCCGTGCGACGTGCTATGCGACGAGGCTGCTCGCGACGAGGCGGCGTGCGGTCGCTTCCCCGAGGCCCGCGCGGGTCCTCTCCGCGCCTCGCCCCTCGCCATGGCGCCGCGCACCCAGCAGCGGGACTCTCGGCGGCGTTTACGGCGACAATTGCGCAGTCTAAGGCCCAGCTACGAAGGCATCTTGCGCCGCCGCAAGGAGAGACGGGAGAGCACAAGATGTTCAGTCATAATTCTCGGAGAGCAGCACTCGTGCAGTTAGGCTGAAACGAGAAAAAAAATATCGGTACGCGAGAAGAGACTCGGAGAGCCGTGCGACTCGAGTGTGGCTTGGTGGAGTGGTGGGAAAAGCGCACGAAAACTATACCGAGGACGGTTGGATGGCCGCTTGATGGTGGAGAAACATGCAGCACATGTGGTACCTTTGAGAACCCTCAGTTCCCGACAACGAACGGATTAACGCGCGCTGTACATCCAAGCTATTGTTGTATTTACATAATTATAGCTCTACATCAAACAGCTTGATGGAACACATTTCTAAGCGCAATTTGATGTACAAGAGGATTACAAGAAAGCATGCATGGATTTGTGCAAACTAAAATCGCGCATCATCATGTGCACTAGCACATCTATGGCTGCACTCGCTAGCCCCACCTGGTGCAGCAAGTCTGAAGCACACAGCCAACATGGCATCCAGCACATGCCGGCATGCCATGCCCTCAGCTGCACCCTCAGCACCACTGCTCACCGAGCAGCACCGCTCATCACTGCAACAACGCACATCCCCCACCGGATCTACCACCTGTGGCCCCTCACCACCTTCTCCTCTTACGTTCCCCCACCGCTCCTCCACGTCCTCCTCGTCGGCTCGCCCCTCCACCATTCCGTGCCGCCATTGCAGCTCCTCCAGCAGCAGCCGGGCCACCCCACATGCCGACGCCAATACTCGATGCACGTGCCGCCGCACGCGTGCCCCACACTGCCCCTGCCCTGCCACGTGGCAGTCTTGCATTGGCTGTGGGACTGCACCAACAAGGCATGTGTCTGGGTGCAGACTGTGCTGCAAGGGCTGTGAGTTGGTTTTATCTATTCCGTGTGGGCACAGGGTCTTCTCTTTCTCTGACCCACAGACTTCCATCCCCTGCTGCCCTCTGCTTTCCTCCTCCGTAACCTCCGAAATCTCAATTCTCTCTCCTGCACAGCCTCCTTCCTTTTCCCATTCTTGTCCCTGCCTCTCCCCTTGTCTCGCGGCTGCCTTACACTGTTCATCGGCCTCACACCCCCTGTGCGTGCACAAGCTCTCATCGCCCCCTGTCACCTGCACTGCAGTAAACACCTTCCCCAGCTGAAATGCCCCCAAACCCACCCCCCTCATGCTCCCGTCCCCTCCTCCACCGCCCCTCATGCCACCGCCACCATGTTTTGCTGCCGCCTGTCCTGCACCTACCAGGCCGCTTTCACCCGAACCAGGACCTGAGGCTCGGTCAAGCGGGAGTGGCTGGGCAGTAAGGGGTGTGGGAGGATTGGATGGTTGGGAGGGCTGGAGAAGGGAGGGAGTGTGGGTGGCAGGGAGGAGAGAGGAGTGGGAGAGGCCGGAGGGGAGAGTGGCGAATGAAAAGCGCGAGGAGAGATGTGGAGGGGCGAGGGAATGGTGGTGGTGGGGGTGAGTGAGGGAGGGAGGGCAAGAGGGAGTGAGTGGTGGGGAGGGTGGTGATGGTGACGGTGTGTGTGTCTGCTGGGTGGCGCCTTGAGAGGTGTGTGAGAGAGGGAGGGAGGAGGTGGTAACAGTAGGGGTGGTGGTGGGAAGGGTGGGAGGCGGCAGCAGTGGAGGCGAAGCAGCAGTGGGTGCAGGCACAGACGAGGTGACAGGGAGGGCAGTGGGTGACACTCGGAAGCGAGGGCGGCGGTCAAAGTGGCAGGTGAGGGCGCTGTGCTGACTCGTGGCAGCAGCACCACCACCACCGCCAGTAGCAGCAGCACCGTGGGCAGCACGAGCGCCCACATGATCCGCACAGCAGGCCTCATACCGCCTTTTCCTGCTGCTGCTCCCACCCGCACTGTGTGGAACTAAGTCATCCGCATCATGAGCCTCCACAGGCACGCCCCCAGCGTGCGTGCTGTCACTGCCACCACTCGCCCTCGTCGCATGGGTCGCATGGCTGATGTTGGCGGCAGTCTGGCTGGCAAAAGGCACGACGTCACACTGTGCCAGGGGCGGAGGGAGAGCACATGCTGTTGAGGCGTGTAGCTCCGGAGCACACAATCCACCCTCCTCTTCCATCCCTCTATAATCTTCTATGCCATCCACCCCCTCCTCTACTTCCTGCTTCACTCCTCTCCCCCCCTCTATCGCCTCACTCGCCCTCCACCCCCCTACCCTCGCCTCCCCCTGCACTGTCTCCCATTCCCCTGCTCCCTGCACCGTCTGCTGCTCTCCATCCCCCCACTCCTCGCTCTCCTCGGCCATTCCTTCTTCCCTCTCGTCTCCCTCGCTTACACCCACCTCCCTCTCCATAATTCCCGCGTCCTCATAAAAAATTTGACCATCCTTCGCCCTTGCTCCCTCTCCTGCCTCCCCCACGCCCTCCCCTTCTTTCCCCTCCCCTTCCCCACTCGCCATTCCTTCCTCGTCTCCCCCTTCCCCCTCCCCCTCTCCCCCTTCCCCCCCTCGCCCGCGCGCCTCTCTCTCGCGCCACTCCCTCTCCACCGCCTGCAGCAGCGCCGCATCACCCAGGGGCGAACCTTCCAGGATCTTGCGGATGCGCCCCACGCCCTCCTCCTCCCTGACTCTTTCCACCTCCTCCACCAGCGCCGCCACGCCCCTCGCCTGCACGCCCGCCACAAACCGCACTGCCCGCTCGTACGCGCCCTCCTCTCCCCCCTGCTGGTTGCCAGAGGGGAGGGCGGGCGCGTGGGAGGGCTGGGGCTGCGCTGGTGCAGGGTGGGAGGGCGAGGCGGAGTGGGACTGTGCGGAGTGGGCCTGGGCGGAGTGTGGGGGGCCTTGAGGGGGCGTGGAGAGGCCGCGCAGGAGAGGGTACTTGCGGCGCATGGCGGAGTTCCAATAGTTCTTTATGGCGTTGTCCGTGCTGTGGAGGGGGGACGGTGGGGGGAAGAGGGACAGGAGAGGAGGGGTGAGAGTGTGAGGAAGGGGGGATATATAAGAGGCTGTTGTGTGGTAGAAGGGAGGGGTTGCATGTGGAGTGATGGAGGAAGGAGAGAGAATTGCAGTGGACAACGGGTGGCAAAGTGAACGGTGCTGAAGGCAGTAGGTGCGCACCGTCCGGGAAGGTTCTTGGCGATGAGGGCCCACTTGTTGCCGTGGATGGCGTGCGCTGTGATGATGCGCGCATCCTCCTCCACCGTGAACTGGCCTCGCCTCAACGCCGGGTCCAGCTGGTTGCACCACCTGGTGTGATGTGAGGGAGAGGGGAGGGAGGGAAGGATGAAGGGAGGGAGGGAGTGATGGAGTGAGGGAGGAAAGGAGGGATGGATAGATGGAGGGGGATGTGTGTGCCCAGCATGGGCTCGGAAAAGAGAAGATGTGCAGAGCCAGGAAAGGTAAAGAGCAACTGAACTACAATCAAGGTGAAGCAGATCAACACAGAATCACTCCCTTGTTTCCACTCATCCCAGCACATCTCGCCCCACCTCACCGCACTGCACCGTGTGACGCACCTGAGTCGGCAGCTCTTCCCCGGCCTGCCAGGGATACCAGCAGCGATGACGCTCCAGTTTTTCGCCCCGTGCACCGCCACCAGCGCCGCCAGCCGCTCATCCTCCTCCGCCGTCCACGCCCCCCTGTTCACCACCGATGCTCCCCTCCGCCCTCCGCCACTCCGCCTCCTCTGCTCCTTCTCCCCGTCCTCCTCCGCTTCCTCGCCCCCCCTGCTCCCCCTATCCTGCTCCCCTGTCAGCCCTCCGCTCGCCTCGCTGCTGCTGCCGCCTCTCCTCTCGTTCCCAGCCTTCCCCATACTCTCCGCCCCCTCGCCACAGCTGTCCGCCTCCCCCTCCTTGCCGGCTCCCCCGCGATCCCACGCATTCTCTCCCCCGGTACCCATTTCCGCCGCCCCTCCCCGCGCTTTTGTTCCCCTGGAAGCCGCGCCATGTGCCCCCGACGTGGCGGAGACAAGTGGGCGCGCGCTGCTGGCTGGGGAGGCTCCCCTGAGCGCCTCCTCGCGCGGCTGTTCCCCCTGCCGCTCCCCCGGATGCTCCTGCGCCCGGCTGGCGGTCGCTGCTCGTCCAATTCCCGCCGGCAGCACCAGCCGCAACGGCCCCCCGGCTTGGCGGGCGTGGATCCGCCGACAAGGGGGGAGGGGGAGGGGCGCGCGGAGAGGGCTGCGAGCGGAACGAATCGAGGGGCAGTGTGCATGCCGCTGCGCTCCGCCGCTGGGTTGGCGGAAGAATCGTCTGGATGTGATGCGGCGGGTGGTTGCGCGGGCAGCGCAGTGGCGCGGGTGAGCGGAGCCATTTGCGGGCGATGCGCGGAGGTTAGAAATAGCAGCTCGCAAGCTCAAGTGTCTGGTACGCTCTAAAAGCGTGCGAGCGATGCTGCAGCTAATAGTAGTCCTCGGGTGGGTGTGCGTGACGGGTGGTTAATTGTTGCTCTCAGATGCTTGCTTGCGATCGACGGTCGCCTACGGAGCTGCGGCGCGGTTAGCCATCCCCCCGAAGTCAGCAGAGCGAGTGGTTGCGCGCAACTTGAGCGCGGAAAACCTCCTCGCCTTCCCTAACTGCAAGCTCCGTAAATGCTTCAAGCATCGTGGCTGCTGTGCCAAGCTACCGCTAACACGTGGGGGGTGGAGCCACATGAACAGAGCCGTTTCGCTTCACTTCTGAGACGAGGCGTTCGCGCAACCCTGACCGCTCGGTTCCGCTGTTGGGTCTGCGCTCGCTCCCCAAAAGCTTCTTACATCCGCTCGATGAAAGCTCGGCGGAGGTCGTTGGTAAACCGAGGAGACGAAACGTCTCGTTCTGCCTTCTTGCGAGCATCACAGGCACAACAGATGGCGGTTAAAAGACGAAACGGCACTTCCTCGTTACTAGGTTCGCGGACCGAAAATGCTGAAAGCAATCTGAGTGCACACTCAGTACTAAATCGGTGTAAATTTGACGGACGATTTCTCTTATGTGTCAAAAACTATTGCAGAACGGACTCAAGTAGTGTAGTTATTGAAGGTATATTCCCTTGGGCCTGGGGTGGCCCAGTCCCCAAGGCAGAAATGTTCCCGAGGCAAAGCAGTTTCAAGGGCAAACTTGTTCCCAAGGTAGCCCAGTTCCCGAGGCAATTTCGTTCCCTAGGTTGTTCCGACAAAGGTGTTTCCGAACCGAGCCCAAGGCAGCACGGCATCATTCCCGCGCAACACATCCCAAGGCCAGGCCGGAGCACCTGCACCCACCGACCACCCCCACCACCCGACGGACCACCCGCCATCCTCCATATCTCCTCGCTGCTCCTCGCCATTCTCAAAGCATCATTGCGAATTCGCTCGCCTTTCTCTCGCGAGCAGCGCCGCGTAGTTGCCGGCTACGTTCACCCTACGGACCCACGGGGGACGGAAGTCTGCACCGGTAGGAATGGCGGGAGGAGCGGAGACGGCGGGCGATGTATCGGTCCACGTCACCACGCCGCTGCTGCCGCGCGAGGTACGGCGCAGCGCGAAGGGGAATGCGCCGTGATGTGCAGATATTGTGCGCATTACAGTTCATCAATCTTGCTACTTGCCCTGCGCTGCTTTCCGCCTTCTTCCTAGTATCCCCTGCGCTCCCTTCTATCCACCTCTTTGCCATCCCCCTTGCCTCTCCTCAGGATTCTGCTCCCGCAAGACACGTGTCGCCCGGCGACGGAAGCCCTTCATCGCCGCATTCCCCGGGTGCGCGTCGCATCGCTACAGCTTCAAGGATCGCCGCATTCATCGGGTGCGTCGCTCTGCTCGGCGCGCTCTGCCTCCTCGCGCCGCGCCGAACCGCCTTGGAGACACGTGCTGACGATGCCGTCGAGATTAGCAGCAGCAGAAGCGCGGCTGTTCGCTTCTTCGCGTTCGGCGACTGGGGTCGCAACGGCACGTTCAACCAGTCGCTCATCGCACAGCAGGTGCGACGCACGCCCTTTCTCATCGTCCTTCACGCTGTGACCACACGCCATCCGCACACCCCTTCCTTGCTATGCAATGCACCCATCTTTCCTTCTACCCTGTGCGGTGGAGATGGGTGCAGTGGGGCAACAAATGGTCCCTCAGTTTGTGGTGTCGGTGGGGGACAACTTCTATGACGAGGGGCTGACAAACGTGAACGATGACAAGTTTGCGCGCTCCTTCACCAACATCTACACGCACCGCAGCCTGCAGGTCCCCTGGTACGCAGGTACGCCTCCCAATCTTTCTCACCCTCCCTCTCTTGATCATTCCCTCCCCCCCTCTCACTCTTTGTCGCACTCTCTCGTACACAAGGGACGCACTGCGCACTTCTTCTGGACCTGTGTGAGCAGCGGTGGCGTTCATGAGAGCTTTTGTTGCAATACGCCATCACTCCATGTGCGAGCAATCCTTTAATGCATTCACGTGTCAATGCACAAACACACTCACGTACCTCACTTCACCACAGCTCACACTGCTCCGTTCCCCCGCCCCCGCACCCCCTTTTTCCTGCCCCATTCCCTCCACCAGTGCTGGGCAACCACGACTACTACGGCAACGTTCTCGCTCAGCTCAGCTCAACTTGGCATCAGCCCAAACTACACTGGACTGCCATATCGCACTGACCTGCCACGTCAGCACGGACCTGCCACGTCAGCACGCACCTGCCACATGTGTGCAGCCCGGCGTGTGATGAGCTCAACGAGCTGCTCGCGCCTCAGCTCGCCCTCGTATTCTCGCCGCCTCCCCTCGTCTGATAACACCTGCCCGCACCCCACACACACACATGCACACATGCACGCGCGCGCGCGCACACACACACACACACACACACACACACACACACACACACACACAACCGCGTTGACAGGCAAGCGAAAGGAAAAGGGAAGAGATGGCAACGAGCACATGCAGTGGCATGGAGTGGTGGTCAGTGAGTCATGTATGAAGAAAGCACATGGTGTACCTCGTATGCGCTCTGCAGGCGTTGAAAAGCCACTATGGCATTCTTCTCGTCCCCCCCATGCTTGTCCGGATGCACTAGCATTGCCTGCACGTCACATGCACATGCACATGTTCAGGCACAGGCACATGCACAGGCACAGGCACATGCACAGGCACATGCACAGGCACATGCACAGGCACATGCACATGCACATGCACATGCACAGGCACAGGCACACAACTCATCACTGTAAGTCAGCAACTGCAAACCGCATACTACAAGCTCACGCGTAATTCCCATAAAGCTCTTCACACCACTCCCTCCCAGCCACTTCCCAGCCTCCTATCCTCCCCAGCCTCGTCTCCTTCCCCCCAGCCCCTCCATATCCCAAGTCACCCTCCCCCCCATGCGCCCTCTCCCATTCCCCATCCGCCCCTACCCCTCCCCCCGGCCCCCACCATGCGGCGGTACTCCTTCTTCAGGGCGCTCTCGTCCACAGCCGCACAGAAGGGCGCCAGGCGAAGCACCTCGTAGTGGTTGCTGCACCACACTATGCGCTCTATCTCCCCGCCCCCACTCGCCTCTCCCCCGGCCCCCCCTCCCCCTGCCAACCCCGCTTCCCCCTCCCCTACCGCTCCCTCCACCCCTACCCCAGGCTCCCCCCCCCAGCAGTGCTTGCTTGGGACTGGTTTGCGGGGGACGAGTCGGGTTGGGCGGGGTCATCTTGGAGGGAGGAGGCGAGGAGGAGCAGCAGGTCGCAGGCCAGGAAGGAGGCGAGCAGCGTGAGGCACAGCGTGGTGAGCCCTGCGCGCACCACCACGTGGTACACCGTTGACGCCACCAGCAGCAGCAGCGCTGCACGGGGGGACCCGCTCGCTGCCACTATCCCTGGTGGATGCGCAGGGGTGGAGAGCGGGGGGTAGAGAGCAAGGGGGGGAGAGCAGGGGGGAAAGAGCGCGGGTGGGAGGGTGGGTGGGCCGGGGGGAGAAAGGTGGCGCTGGGGGAGTTGGTGGGCAGGAGAACGGGAACGAGGGGAGGCAGGCAAGACGTGCGTGTGTGGGTGGGGTGGGGGGCCGGGCAAGGCAAGAGTGTGTGTGAGTGGGGGAGAGAGGACCAGCCAATCAGTTGGTGCTTAAGAATACTCAACAACCACCTCAGACGGCAGCGCTCAAGGTGTCTCGCTGACCTGCTGTGAGGGCGGGGTGCAACCTACCGGCTGTGAGGGCGGTGGCGAGGGCGAAGAGCAGCAGCTTGGCGCGCAGTGCTGTGAAGAGCGCCAGCAGCACCAGCAGCGCGAGTGTGAGCAGCAGCGGCAGGAAGAATGACAGCAGCACCAGCACCACCTGCTCGCCGCAGCCGATGGGAGGGGGAGGAGGGTGCAGAAATGGGGTGGCGGAGGAGGGGGAAGAAGTGGGGTGGCGGAAGAGGGGGAAGAAGTGGGGTGGCGGAAGAGGGGGAAGAAGTGGGTGGAAAGCAGGTGGGGTAGGAGGCGTGAGGGGAGGAGCCACGTGGGGGATGGTGGCAAGCACAAGTGGGGATGGTGGCAAGCACAAGTGGGGATGGTGGCAAGCACAAGTGGGGATGGTGGCAAGCACAAGTGGGGATGGTGGCAAGGCAAGCACAAGTGGGGATGGTGGCAAGGCAAGCACAAGTGGGGATGGTGGCAAGGCAAGCACAAGTGGGGATGGTGGCAAGGCAAGCACAAGTGGGGATGCGTGAGGCAAGGGTGGATGGAGGAGGGAGTGGGCGTGCGAGGGGTTGAGCGAGGGGGTGGGCGACGAGGCGGGCGAGGGGGGGGCGTACGAGGGAGGGCAGCAGCACGAGCCAGCCGAGGGTGCGCCCCATGCCCACCAGCGCGCCCACCAGCGGCAGCACCGCCGACCCCAGCGACGGCGGCACCAGCGAGACGCACCCGCGGATCACGAACGCCGCCGCCGCCACCACCGCCCACAAGCCCGCCGCCGCCGCCAACCGCGCTGCCGCCCCCGCCACGCGCCACGCGACCGCGCAGTATCGGGCCGCCCGCTCCGCGAACGCGCTCCCCGCGCTCTCACGTCGCGCCCATGGGGGAAAGCCGTTTGCGGGGCCCCTACTGTGCCATTGTGGTGACGGCGATCGTGGCGACGCTGACGACGCGCCGTGCGACGTGCTATGCGACGAGGCTGCTCGCGACGAGGCGGCGTGCGGTCGCTTCCCCGAGGCCCGCGCGGGTCCTCTCCGCGCCTCGCCCCTCGCCATGGCGCCGCGCACCCAGCAGCGGGACTCTCGGCGGCGTTTACGGCGACAATTGCGCAGTCTAAGGCCCAGCTACGAAGGCATCTTGCGCCGCCGCAAGGAGAGACGGGAGAGCACAAGATGTTCAGTCATAATTCTCGGAGAGCAGCACTCGTGCAGTTAGGCTGAAACAAGAAAAAAAATATCGGTACGCGAGAAGAGACTCGGAGAGCCGTGCGACTCGAGTGTGGCTTGGTGGAGTGGTGGGAAAAGCGCACGAAAACTATACCGAGGACGGTTGGATGGCCGCTTGATGGTGGAGAAACATGCAGCACATGTGGTACCTTTGAGAACCCTCAGTTCCCGACAACGAACGGATTAACGCGCGCTGTACATCCAAGCTATTGTTGTATTTACATAATTATAGCTCTACATCAAACAGCTTGATGGAACACATTTCTAAGCGCAATTTGATGTACAAGAGGATTACAAGAAAGCATGCATGGATTTGTGCAAACTAAAATCGCGCATCATCATGTGCACTAGCACATCTATGGCTGCACTCGCTAGCCCCACCTGGTGCAGCAAGTCTGAAGCACACAGCCAACATGGCATCCAGCACATGCCGGCATGCCATGCCCTCAGCTGCACCCTCAGCACCACTGCTCACCGAGCAGCACCGCTCATCACTGCAACAACGCACATCCCCCACCGGATCTACCACCTGTGGCCCCTCACCACCTTCTCCTCTTACGTTCCCCCACCGCTCCTCCACGTCCTCCTCGTCGGCTCGCCCCTCCACCATTCCGTGCCGCCATTGCAGCTCCTCCAGCAGCAGCCGGGCCACCCCACATGCCGACGCCAATACTCGATGCACGTGCCGCCGCACGCGTGCCCCACACTGCCCCTGCCCTGCCACGTGGCAGTCTTGCATTGGCTGTGGGACTGCACCAACAAGGCATGTGTCTGGGTGCAGACTGTGCTGCAAGGGCTGTGAGTTGGTTTTATCTATTCCGTGTGGGCACAGGGTCTTCTCTTTCTCTGACCCACAGACTTCCATCCCCTGCTGCCCTCTGCTTTCCTCCTCCGTAACCTCCGAAATCTCAATTCTCTCTCCTGCACAGCCTCCTTCCTTTTCCCATTCTTGTCCCTGCCTCTCCCCTTGTCTCGCGGCTGCCTTACACTGTTCATCGGCCTCACACCCCCTGTGCGTGCACAAGCTCTCATCGCCCCCTGTCACCTGCACTGCAGTAAACACCTTCCCCAGCTGAAATGCCCCCAAACCCACCCCCCTCATGCTCCCGTCCCCTCCTCCACCGCCCCTCATGCCACCGCCACCATGTTTTGCTGCCGCCTGTCCTGCACCTACCAGGCCGCTTTCACCCGAACCAGGACCTGAGGCTCGGTCAAGCGGGAGTGGCTGGGCAGTAAGGGGTGTGGGAGGATTGGATGGTTGGGAGGGCTGGAGAAGGGAGGGAGTGTGGGTGGCAGGGAGGAGAGAGGAGTGGGAGAGGCCGGAGGGGAGAGTGGCGAATGAAAAGCGCGAGGAGAGATGTGGAGGGGCGAGGGAATGGTGGTGGTGGGGGTGAGTGAGGGAGGGAGGGCAAGAGGGAGTGAGTGGTGGGGAGGGTGGTGATGGTGACGGTGTGTGTGTCTGCTGGGTGGCGCCTTGAGAGGTGTGTGAGAGAGGGAGGGAGGAGGTGGTAACAGTAGGGGTGGTGGTGGGAAGGGTGGGAGGCGGCAGCAGTGGAGGCGAAGCAGCAGTGGGTGCAGGCACAGACGAGGTGACAGGGAGGGCAGTGGGTGACACTCGGAAGCGAGGGCGGCGGTCAAAGTGGCAGGTGAGGGCGCTGTGCTGACTCGTGGCAGCAGCACCACCACCACCGCCAGTAGCAGCAGCACCGTGGGCAGCACGAGCGCCCACATGATCCGCACAGCAGGCCTCATACCGCCTTTTCCTGCTGCTGCTCCCACCCGCACTGTGTGGAACTAAGTCATCCGCATCATGAGCCTCCACAGGCACGCCCCCAGCGTGCGTGCTGTCACTGCCACCACTCGCCCTCGTCGCATGGGTCGCATGGCTGATGTTGGCGGCAGTCTGGCTGGCAAAAGGCACGACGTCACACTGTGCCAGGGGCGGAGGGAGAGCACATGCTGTTGAGGCGTGTAGCTCCGGAGCACACAATCCACCCTCCTCTTCCATCCCTCTATAATCTTCTATGCCATCCACCCCCTCCTCTACTTCCTGCTTCACTCCTCTCCCCCCCTCTATCGCCTCACTCGCCCTCCACCCCCCTACCCTCGCCTCCCCCTGCACTGTCTCCCATTCCCCTGCTCCCTGCACCGTCTGCTGCTCTCCATCCCCCCACTCCTCGCTCTCCTCGGCCATTCCTTCTTCCCTCTCGTCTCCCTCGCTTACACCCACCTCCCTCTCCATAATTCCCGCGTCCTCATAAAAATTTGACCATCCTTCGCCCTTGCTCCCTCTCCTGCCTCCCCCACGCCCTCCCCTTCTTTCCCCTCCCCTTCCCCACTCGCCATTCCTTCCTCGTCTCCCCCTTCCCCCTCCCCCTCTCCCCCTTCCCCCCCTCGCCCGCGCGCCTCTCTCTCGCGCCACTCCCTCTCCACCGCCTGCAGCAGCGCCGCATCACCCAGGGGCGAACCTTCCAGGATCTTGCGGATGCGCCCCACGCCCTCCTCCTCCCTGACTCTTTCCACCTCCTCCACCAGCGCCGCCACGCCCCTCGCCTGCACGCCCGCCACAAACCGCACTGCCCGCTCGTACGCGCCCTCCTCTCCCCCCTGCTGGTTGCCAGAGGGGAGGGCGGGCGCGTGGGAGGGCTGGGGCTGCGCTGGTGCAGGGTGGGAGGGCGAGGCGGAGTGGGACTGTGCGGAGTGGGCCTGGGCGGAGTGTGGGGGGCCTTGAGGGGGCGTGGAGAGGCCGCGCAGGAGAGGGTACTTGCGGCGCATGGCGGAGTTCCAATAGTTCTTTATGGCGTTGTCCGTGCTGTGGAGGGGGGACGGTGGGGGGAAGAGGGACAGGAGAGGAGGGGTGAGAGTGTGAGGAAGGGGGGATATATAAGAGGCTGTTGTGTGGTAGAAGGGAGGGGTTGCATGTGGAGTGATGGAGGAAGGAGAGAGAATTGCAGTGGACAACGGGTGGCAAAGTGAACGGTGCTGAAGGCAGTAGGTGCGCACCGTCCGGGAAGGTTCTTGGCGATGAGGGCCCACTTGTTGCCGTGGATGGCGTGCGCTGTGATGATGCGCGCATCCTCCTCCACCGTGAACTGGCCTCGCCTCAACGCCGGGTCCAGCTGGTTGCACCACCTGGTGTGATGTGAGGGAGAGGGGAGGGAGGGAAGGATGAAGGGAGGGAGGGAGTGATGGAGTGAGGGAGGAAAGGAGGGATGGATAGATGGAGGGGGATGTGTGTGCCCAGCATGGGCTCGGAAAAGAGAAGATGTGCAGAGCCAGGAAAGGTAAAGAGCAACTGAACTACAATCAAGGTGAAGCAGATCAACACAGAATCACT
This sequence comes from Closterium sp. Yama58-4, assembly GCA_947470075.1. Taxonomy (NCBI): domain Eukaryota; kingdom Viridiplantae; phylum Streptophyta; class Zygnematophyceae; order Desmidiales; family Closteriaceae; genus Closterium; species Closterium sp. Yama58-4. The sequence continues at coordinate 60,840 of CANIUD010000741.1, forward strand.
CCCTTGTTTCCACTCATCCCAGCACATCTCGCCCCACCTCACCGCACTGCACCGTGTGACGCACCTGAGTCGGCAGCTCTTCCCCGGCCTGCCAGGGATACCAGCAGCGATGACGCTCCAGTTTTTCGCCCCGTGCACCGCCACCAGCGCCGCCAGCCGCTCATCCTCCTCCGCCGTCCACGCCCCCCTGTTCACCACCGATGCTCCCCTCCGCCCTCCGCCACTCCGCCTCCTCTGCTCCTTCTCCCCGTCCTCCTCCGCTTCCTCGCCCCCCCTGCTCCCCCTATCCTGCTCCCCTGTCAGCCCTCCGCTCGCCTCGCTGCTGCTGCCGCCTCTCCTCTCGTTCCCAGCCTTCCCCATACTCTCCGCCCCCTCGCCACAGCTGTCCGCCTCCCCCTCCTTGCCGGCTCCCCCGCGATCCCACGCATTCTCTCCCCCGGTACCCATTTCCGCCGCCCCTCCCCGCGCTTTTGTTCCCCTGGAAGCCGCGCCATGTGCCCCCGACGTGGCGGAGACAAGTGGGCGCGCGCTGCTGGCTGGGGAGGCTCCCCTGAGCGCCTCCTCGCGCGGCTGTTCCCCCTGCCGCTCCCCCGGATGCTCCTGCGCCCGGCTGGCGGTCGCTGCTCGTCCAATTCCCGCCGGCAGCACCAGCCGCAACGGCCCCCCAGGCTTGGCGGGCGTGGATCCGCCGACAAGGGGGGAGGGGGAGGGGCGCGCGGAGAGGGCTGCGAGCGGAACGAATCGAGGGGCAGTGTGCATGCCGCTGCGCTCCGCCGCTGGGTTGGCGGAAGAATCGTCTGGATGTGATGCGGCGGGTGGTTGCGCGGGCAGCGCAGTGGCGCGGGTGAGCGGAGCCATTTGCGGGCGATGCGCGGAGGTTAGAAATAGCAGCTCGCAAGCTCAAGTGTCTGGTACGCTCTAAAAGCGTGCGAGCGATGCTGCAGCTAATAGTAGTCCTCGGGTGGGTGTGCGTGACGGGTGGTTAATTGTTGCTCTCAGATGCTTGCTTGCGATCGACGGTCGCCTACGGAGCTGCGGCGCGGTTAGCCATCCCCCCGAAGTCAGCAGAGCGAGTGGTTGCGCGCAACTTGAGCGCGGAAAACCTCCTCGCCTTCCCTAACTGCAAGCTCCGTAAATGCTTCAAGCATCGTGGCTGCTGTGCCAAGCTACCGCTAACACGTGGGGGGTGGAGCCACATGAACAGAGCCGTTTCGCTTCACTTCTGAGACGAGGCGTTCGCGCAACCCTGACCGCTCGGTTCCGCTGTTGGGTCTGCGCTCGCTCCCCAAAAGCTTCTTACATCCGCTCGATGAAAGCTCGGCGGAGGTCGTTGGTAAACCGAGGAGACGAAACGTCTCGTTCTGCCTTCTTGCGAGCATCACAGGCACAACAGATGGCGGTTAAAAGACGAAACGGCACTTCCTCGTTACTAGGTTCGCGGACCGAAAATGCTGAAAGCAATCTGAGTGCACACTCAGTACTAAATCGGTGTAAATTTGACGGACGATTTCTCTTATGTGTCAAAAACTATTGCAGAACGGACTCAAGTAGTGTAGTTATTGAAGGTATATTCCCTTGGGCCTGGGGTGGCCCAGTCCCCAAGGCAGAAATGTTCCCGAGGCAAAGCAGTTTCAAGGGCAAACTTGTTCCCAAGGTAGCCCAGTTCCCGAGGCAATTTCGTTCCCTAGGTTGTTCCGACAAAGGTGTTTCCGAACCGAGCCCAAGGCAGCACGGCATCATTCCCGCGCAACACATCCCAAGGCCAGGCCGGAGCACCTGCACCCACCGACCACCCCCACCACCCGACGGACCACCCGCCATCCTCCATATCTCCTCGCTGCTCCTCGCCATTCTCAAAGCATCATTGCGAATTCGCTCGCCTTTCTCTCGCGAGCAGCGCCGCGTAGTTGCCGGCTACGTTCACCCTACGGACCCACGGGGGACGGAAGTCTGCACCGGTAGGAATGGCGGGAGGAGCGGAGACGGCGGGCGATGTATCGGTCCACGTCACCACGCCGCTGCTGCCGCGCGAGGTACGGCGCAGCGCGAAGGGGAATGCGCCGTGATGTGCAGATATTGTGCGCATTACAGTTCATCAATCTTGCTACTTGCCCTGCGCTGCTTTCCGCCTTCTTCCTAGTATCCCCTGCGCTCCCTTCTATCCACCTCTTTGCCATCCCCCTTGCCTCTCCTCAGGATTCTGCTCCCGCAAGACACGTGTCGCCCGGCGACGGAAGCCCTTCATCGCCGCATTCCCCGGGTGCGCGTCGCATCGCTACAGCTTCAAGGATCGCCGCATTCATCGGGTGCGTCGCTCTGCTCGGCGCGCTCTGCCTCCTCGCGCCGCGCCGAACCGCCTTGGAGACACGTGCTGACGATGCCGTCGAGATTAGCAGCAGCAGAAGCGCGGCTGTTCGCTTCTTCGCGTTCGGCGACTGGGGTCGCAACGGCACGTTCAACCAGTCGCTCATCGCACAGCAGGTGCGACGCACGCCCTTTCTCATCGTCCTTCACGCTGTGACCACACGCCATCCGCACACCCCTTCCTTGCTATGCAATGCACCCATCTTTCCTTCTACCCTGTGCGGTGGAGATGGGTGCAGTGGGGCAACAAATGGTCCCTCAGTTTGTGGTGTCGGTGGGGGACAACTTCTATGACGAGGGGCTGACAAACGTGAACGATGACAAGTTTGCGCGCTCCTTCACCAACATCTACACGCACCGCAGCCTGCAGGTCCCCTGGTACGCAGGTACGCCTCCCAATCTTTCTCACCCTCCCTCTCTTGATCATTCCCTCCCCCCCTCTCACTCTTTGTCGCACTCTCTCGTACACAAGGGACGCACTGCGCACTTCTTCTGGACCTGTGTGAGCAGCGGTGGCGTTCATGAGAGCTTTTGTTGCAATACGCCATCACTCCATGTGCGAGCAATCCTTTAATGCATTCACGTGTCAATGCACAAACACACTCACGTACCTCACTTCACCACAGCTCACACTGCTCCGTTCCCCCGCCCCCGCACCCCCTTTTTCCTGCCCCATTCCCTCCACCAGTGCTGGGCAACCACGACTACTACGGCAACGTTCTCGCTCAGCTGCACCCAGCCCTCGCCAACAGGGACCCGCGCTGGGTGTGCCGCCGCAGCATGGCGCTCTCGCTGCCGCTCTGCCCCTCCGCCAGCGTTGACTGCGTTGACCTGGTTGACCTGTTCCTGTACGACACCACGCCCCTCGTCCCCGCGTACCGCCACAAGCAGGGGCGGTGTGTGGACTGGCGCGGACTCAACACCGCCAACTGGACACAGCAGGAGACCACGCAGCTGCAGGTGATTTGGGGAAGACACCTGCTGCTGTGCTGCCCCCTTCCACATCGCTCACACCACCATAGCTTGCAACTGCCTCCCTTTCCCAAAGCTCTTGGTAACGCGACCCCCCCATTCCCGTCCCCTTTGGACAGTTCGTCTGGCACATTCTGCTGCTCACAGCTCGCTGCCTCTGTCTCACCATCCTCCGCTCCTTCCCTCCCCCTTCGTCCTCCTCCTCTCTGTCTTTTCCTCCTCCCCGTACGTGCTGCAGGAGCTGGAGGGGTGGCTGGGCAACTCTCGGGCGCGGTGGAAGGTGGTGGTGGGGCACCACCCGGTGTTCAGCTACGGGCACCACGGCCACCAGCAGGAGATGATCCACCGCGTCAAGCCGCTGCTCGAGGTGAGCTGCATAGATGACCCACCTCTGTGTGCATGTGCATACATTGATCTGCCCACGCATGTCTTTGAGCTGTGCATTAACTCTCCTGTTTCCCATCTGCTCTCCCCCGACCATGTGTCACCAGCGCTACGGAGTGGATGCATATCTAAACGGGCACGACCACAACATGCAGCATGTGAAGAAGGATGACAGGTACCATACATGCACCACGTGTGATGAGTCGATTTTTGAGTCGACTCAAAAATCGACTCAGCATGTGAAGAAGGATGACAGGTACCATACATGCACCACAAAACCTTCTACGTGCATGCATCATGTCTCGCACCCTTTCTCACCACCATGGCACATGCACCTTTGCACCAAGGTCGGGCCTTGGAGTATCCAATGCACGTGGAGTGTGTTTTGCATTCATTCCCTTCATCCTCGCCTTGTCTTCCCCCCCTCACTTGCTGTCCTCTCTTCCCCCCCTCACTTGCTGTCCTCTCTTCCACACCTGCGTCCTCGCCTCACCCACCCCAGTCCAGTGCACTACTTCACGGTGGGGGGTGGATCCAAGGCATGGCGCAGCGACGCCCCCTCACAAGCCCCCGGGCTGCGTTTCTACTTCCCAGGCCAGGGCTTCAGCGCCCTCCAAGTGGACAGGGATAGACTCTCAGTGGCCTTCTATGGGGTGGACGGCCAGCAGATGTACTCCACTACTTTGAGAAAATGAGGGCTCTGCCAGGGCTTCAGACAGCGTGGCGCAGGTGGACGGGAACCACCTCTCAGTGGCCTTTTATGGCGTGGATGGCCAGCAAATGTACTCCGCTACTCTGCAGCCCTTTGATGTGGAGGTTTCTTTGCATTTGCAAGGCTGTTCAAACTCATTGTCATGTACGTCAGCTAAGCTTATACCGTATGTTTATTTTGTAAGCCTAAGTTGTCTGGCTAGTGCAGTCTGTGGCCTGTCACCTCACAGCTGTAAAGTTATAGGAACCAACACATGCCATTCTCAACACACATGATGTGCAGACCTACTCGATTCGCATGGAGAGAGGCAGCAGTTGAGATAGGGGAGTGTGTGTTGGGAGAGTGGTGTGCTCGACTGGTAACGGTGACAACAGCTTCCCACTGCTCATGACTTGAGTCGCTTGGCATCTGCGTCCGGCACACTCGCATCATCCTCCCCCGCCTGCATGCAACAAGGGCAGCACCGCACAGCACCGTACAGCACAGCACAGCACCGTAAAGCACAGCATGTGCATTGGTGAGGAAGCGCATAAGAGCAGGTGACATGGGCATAGGCCATAAGCATGCGAAGAGCGCATTGGATGGCGCTTGGAAGTGCGGGTTGACAGGTGCTGACAGGGCAAGCCAATGCAGAACGCGTGCAAGGCATTCAAGTCAAGAATAGTGTGTGGCAGCTCGGCATTCCAAACTCCGCCTCACACCGTCAGAGCAAGCTGGGGCGAGCACTCACACAACACTAACTCATGTTTCTCCCTTCCCCCCCACCCTCTCCCCACCACAGACCATTACCCTTGTTTCTCCCCCGCCCACCCACCTTCTCTCCTGGCACCACGGCGTAGCGCTCAGCAGGCGACACCCACGTGGCAGCAGCATCGGGCACCTCCGCATGCGCTGCTGCCGCTGCGTCCTTCCTTCCGCCCGGCCCGCTGATGTGGCGACACCTGTCACCGTCCGCACTTATGGCCTCCACTCGCTTGGGCAGGTTCCTGGAAAGTGGGCCGGCGAGAGAGAGGGCAGGCAGGCGTGAACGGCAGGGCCTTTGAAAGAATCCCATGAGCCGCACATCTAGCCTGCTCATGCCAGCGCCATGACCCATGAATGCTCAAGCATCTCACCACACTGCATGGGCTGACCTGTCCTGCGCACACAGCAGCACTCCCACCTGTGGTGGTATCACCACGGCCTAGCTGGCCGCTGGTGGCTCGCCCCCACGAGTACACATTGTCCCCCTCTCTCACCACCACCGTGTGATGATGATGATGTCCCATGGGTCACACAAAAACTGTCGGTGATAGGATCATGACCTAACCTATCCGTGATAGCACCATCACATGTACCCACCTGTCGGTGGTATCGCCGTGGCCCAGCTGGCCACTGGTGGCTCGCCCCCACGAGTACACGTTGCACCCCCCCCTCACTCAACACCACCGTGTGCCGCGCACCCACACGCCACCCCGCCACCACACCCGCTGCCGCCACAGTGTTATTAAGTAGGGGAGGAGGAGGGAGGGTGGAGGGGTTGGGCAGTGAAACAGGGGAAAGAAGGTGTGGATATGGCGAGTTGGGATCAGAGCAGCATGGGCGGGGCACATAGACACACCTGCTGTAGCAACTCATTCACCTTGAAAGCTCGTCCAAATCCCTCACTCACTCTCTACTCTCTACCCCCCTCTGTGGCAGCAACACATACTGACCTCGGAAATGCTCTCTATCCGCTGGGGCGAGCACTGGTCCTCCGAGTTGCCCACTCCCACCTGCCCGAACTGATAGGCAGACGATGCAAGAGGTGCGGCAGGGTCGAGCAGGCAGTGTGATAGAGATGGGAGTGCAGAGAGGACAAAGAGGGAAGAGGGGGATGGTGAGAGTGGTATGAGAAGGATGGGAGAAATTCTGGCTATGTGGAAGTTCAGGGGAGCAGACCAGCGTGAAACAGTCCTCTCACCCCTTGCTCCCTCACTCACTCTCACTCTGTTCCACAACACCCACTCACTCTGTTCCACAACACCCACTCACTCTGTTCCAACCCCATGCGTACACCACGCCATCTGCGTCCAGAGCAACGGAGTGCCGCCACCCTCCTGACACCTGCTCGCACCCCAGCAAAGGAAGCAGGGGTGAACGGTTGAAGAGGGTCAGATGGTTATCAGAAGCCTGATGGAGTCAAGTGTGTAGGGAAAGGACTTGGATGACTTTCAGAACCCGATGAGCAAGGGGAGGAGGGAAGGCGTGCAGAGAGAGCAGTGCACGCGAGAAAGAGGAATCTCATGTATG